>ML682002.1:1127028-1174493 GCA_007922195.1 Podocnemis expansa | reverse complement strand
TCCTGTCCCTGCCCTCTAGGGTGTCTACCGTTCCCCCCAGTTTGGTCCTTCTGGTCCTAAAATCTAAAAAGGAGCATGTGGTGTCCCAGCACGGATGCTGGGAGATCTAACACAATCTTTAGGAGATGCCTCTCATCCACCAGGAGTGCCACCAAAAATATGAACACTCATAATTTCATCTCCCAACTGGAAATCCAGCTGAACTCAGGCTATTCATGGAGTCTGGATCTGAGTGGAGACATCACATCTCCAACTTCTCTACACAAATTTCCCTATGATGAAAGGGTTAAATGTTCATTGGGCAAATCAATAGTCTTCCCAGCTCAGTCAATCATTTTCTGTGCCCCAGAAGGTTCATTCCTTTAAAAGTCATTAAGGGAAATTGATTCTTAGGAGAGGTGACATCCCTCCATAGGAAACATCTTTCTTTAGCTACAGCCTAGGAATAGCCTGGGCAGCAGTGCTGTCAGGTTCCCCTGCAAACTGCCCTCTAGCAATATTTCATGCCTCAGCTTGAGAGCTCATTTGTAAGGATATTTCCATTTAGGCCTGAATGTACAAGGAGGTGGGTGTCTAAATCCCTTGGTACTGGTTTCAATTCTATTGTGCTGCACCACCCGTGCCACCATATCTTGCAAGTGCCTAAACTCACTTGGTGCCTGAGTTTCTACTGTAAAAGTTCCCACAGTGCCTGTGTTTCAGCCACCAGGCCTGTATGCTGTGGCCTCCCTCTAGGTGTGTGGCTTCCTATCTCCACCTAAACCCACAGGGGTGCACAAAGCCCATTTAGGCAGGTGTCTAAGTCATGGATGGGGCCCAGTCCAGCACGTGTGCTCAGCAGCCGTACCAGCTCAGGCCTCTCAGGTGAGTTCATGCAAAACAATCGTGGGGACAGGAGATGAACCTCCCTCAACATTTCAACCAGTGGTAAAGGTGCTCACCTAGGATGGCCGTGAACCCCACTGAAGTCCTTGGCATGAGTGGGGATTTGTACAGGGCTTTCCCACCTTCAAGCTGAGCAGCCGTCCTACTGAGTTACAGAATACTGATGTGCGCTTCTCTCAGTCTCACCCTTTGAAACTGTTGCATTGTGGCTCAAACAATTAAGAATTGTTGGACCTAGGGCCTCCCTCGTTCAGAGGAATTGTTTTAACCATCTGGCTCTAGAGTAATTCTCAGGCTTCTGAGCTTGCTTTCTGGCCCAGATGATACTTAAGACCCAGAGAGAGCCCGTGAAAACACAGGAATGCACATGATATGGTCACCTGTGGATTGGAGCATTGTACAAATGTATAGTAAAAGACGACCCCTGCTCTGAAGAGCTTGCAAGCTAAATAGACTCACCCAGAAGGGACCATCATGATCATCTAACGTGACCTCCCGTATATTGCAGGCCACAGAACCTCACCCACCCATTCCTGCAGTAGACCCTGGCCTATGACTGAGCTCCGGATGTCCTCCGCTCACAGTTTAAAGACATCCAGTTACAGAGAATCCACCTTTTATGCTAGTTCAAACCAGCAACCGACCCATGGCCAATGCTGCAGAGAAGACCAGAAATAATATTAACCTCATTTTAGAGCAATGTCTCAAATGCAGCCACCAGCAGATTTTTTGTTATGGTCACAGGGGCCTCCTGGGTGAAGACTGGGGGTGGGGAGCAAGTGGCCTGCCCCTGCAGTATACCGCTGTTGCTCCTGGATGAGCTGCCTTGGTGTTCTCTGGCACCACCACAAGGGATCAGTGCCCTACATCATGCAGTTTCCTTGGGGGCTCTGGTCAGTACCTTTGAGACCCATGGAGCCGATGTGTACAGAACTAGAAGCAACTCAAGGCTGTGGCATTTGGTTACCAGGCCATCCCTTGTCCAAGCTGGGTACAAGGAACCGGGACCTCACAGGCAGCCAAACAGTTCCTGAAATATCTTCCTGGGGCAAGTGCGGCTCAGGTTTTGGGCTTCAGATCTGGAGAAATGGGGTTCGGGCTTGAAAAAACTGCCCCAGCAATCACCAGCGGGAGTTGGTAGCCCCACTTAAGGCTGCTAAAAAATGTGTGTTTTAGAGGCAGGGAACTGAGGCACAGACAGGTCAAATGACAAGCCCAAGATCACCCAGGAAGTCTATGGCAGAGCCAGGAACTGAATTCAGACCCATGGAATCCTAGTTCAGTGTTTCAGGACCGGTCTACACTGTCGGGGGATTTCAGCTACAATCGAAGAGAGATACGCAAAGTACTTAAATACCTTGCATCTCTCCCTTCAACTGCCTAACGGGTACTCACTGCAGGGCCCCCACAGCACTGATTCATTTGGAAATGCCTTCCTATCAAATCAGTGATACGCTATTTGCCAAGTAGGTCTTAACAAATTGACCTCCGGCTAGTTCTGGGTTTGTTTGAGCACATCTTTACAAAGACTCAATCAAACCCATACAATTACTGCTACTCTGTCAGAGGTACCACCAACAAAGTAGCCTAGCCCTTCATTGAAGGCCAGCCCGTTTCTCATCCATGCACCCTAGAAGCTTATCTTGATACCACTCATTCCTTTCACTGATTCAGTGTTAGTTGCTTGACTTTAGTCATGGCACTCTGCTTGCGCTTTGCAAATTAAATAAAGGTCTGATAATGCATTTACTTAAGAGGCCCACATTGTACAATGTCAGTGCAAAGAACCTGGATTCTTTCAAGGAGACTCTTCCTTTATAAGGTATGTTTCCAAGGGAGCTTCTGAAAATCAACAAGACGTTCTTGTAACACATGCTACAGGGCACAAGAAAGCAGGTTCCAATTGTGTCACTTTGCCCATTGTAATTCATTTATCAGTTTGTCTCATCCCACTCAGGGCTTCTTTTCACTAGCAGGTGACAAGTGACTCATAGCTCAGGGACAGGAGTCCTAAGGAACCTGTTTGCTGTGTGAAGAAAGAAAGCTCACTTGGAATAAAACAGTGCTTGGGGTGGGATTTTCAGAAGTGACTAAATACGTTAGGAGCACAAGGCCTTCTGAAACACAGAGAGAGATTTAACAGCATTGCTTCCATGGGACATGCAGCATAAAATTGAAATACAGTGGTTTTAACTTCAGGACCTTTCAAGGTTATTTGTGATGTCATTCCTGTGCTTTTAGGTTCCCATCCACAGAATTTCAGTGCAGTCTATTCACGCGCCTAGGCAGAGAACTGGCTTATGATTCACTGGTCCTCTCGGCTAAGGGTGCTGCAGTTGTCCAAGCAGAGACCCATTCTACATGTGTGTGTTTGATTAATTAGTTGTGTGGGCTTGTGGTTGACATTACATTTTATTTTGACAACAACAAAATCCTCTTTAAGCAGAGGTGAAAGAAGGAACATTTCAGCCTAAATGTATAGGTTTGGTTGGAGGTTAGAGGTTTATTGCTGTGAGGTTTAGTGGTCAGCATTTTACAGGAAGTCAAACTATATGATCATACTGGTCCCTTCTGACCTTAGAGTCTCCAAGTCTATTAAAATGGAAATTTCAATTTTAACTAGTGGGGTGGCTGTCATGATAATAGAGATCACTTCCTCCACCACTTAAATGCAGCTGCCACAGAACAGGGCCCTCATTGTGGTGCCTGAGGTTGGCTATGAGCTGGAGAAATTCCTTAGGGCAAATCCTATCTTTTGTTTTGTATTTACATGGTGTCCACCACAATGGAGCATTGCTACAGACTGGCATTCCTTGGTGCAACCATAATGCAAATAACTAAATGCATTTGCTTTATTTATTTTATCTATTTTGACTTTTACCATAGCATATTTACACAAGGTCTTATAAAAGAGGAATCCTCAGGTAAGGCAGAGCGAAGGCATGCAAGCCGAGTAGCTTAAAAGAGAAAGGACGAATAACACAGCTGCAAAGCTATCTTGTGTATTTATGCTTTTTATTTCAGGACAATGCATTAGAATACTTCTCTGGGGCAGGTGCTATTGATGGGAGACAGATTTACACTGGCTGATTCCAGCAGTGAATGCCCATTTCACTCCATACTCTGTCCAATTCAGAACAGTAATGATAAAAAGTAAATTACATTTAATAATGCCCTTGCTTCCACCTTTGAGGACAGCCAGTAATGGCGTTGTCATAAAAAGAAATGTCTTGCTGAACTCCAAATCTCCCCAGAAGTTAAAGGAAGGAATCATTGCTTAAGAAAAGATTTCTGCTCATGACTTGAAGTCGTGTTCAGCTTGGTTAATATTTAATAAAATGGTGAACGCACACTGCTAAAACATGCAGATGAATAGTGCACATATGCTGCGTCGAATTATTTACAGTCGTTGTCCTAGCCCAGGAGCTGCTGAAATGCTAGAGCATTTCCTGTAGGGTTTAACAACGGAGAAGCCCTGGTGCAGGAGGCAGGGTTCATCTCTGGAGTGACTACAGAGGAAAATGGAAGAGTGGTCTGAAAATCGGGCACCCACAGTGCAGGACCCACCTCTCTTTTTTAACATCATGCACAGCCCCGGTGCTGGCAGTCTCAGTTCAGATACCGACAAACCGAATGGGTCTACTGAATGACCTTCTACCAGTCTCATAAGGGTCTCTGTAGGGCAGCCTTGAATCCCAGTGTAAGGGCAAAGTGGGGTGAGTTTGCACTGTTGCTATTTGATGTCAGTATTCAGAGTTACCAGCCCAATACCTTCCATGAAGATTAAAGTTGCTTTTTTAATAATCTGAGAATATACATGCTCCAAGCCAGCCTCCAACACCCCATATCTGCAGCTGGGCAGTACACAGGAGGGAAGGACTCTTCCATCCTACCTTCTTTAAAGTCACAGCTTCACAGCTGGCTTCACAGCTTTCTCTTGAGCACCACCACTGTACACAAAGATCTGTAAGCAGATGGTTCCTCCAAATGGATGGGTTAAAAGGGGCCTGATGGCTTCAATGTGCCCTAGCTGGGGCCTGACTTTGAAGCTCATGGAAAATCTTGGACAGATTTGTAGCAGCCCACCTGCCTGGCTGGAAGGTCAAATGAGAACACTACGCATTGCTGCTTTTGACTGTACGCTGGTTCCCCATCCACTTCTCAATCCACTTCAAAGTCTCCACCTAAAGTTTAAAGTCTTTAGTGGAGTAGGCGTGGCTTCTTCCCGGACCACATTTTTCACTCATCCCCTTGCAACTGCTGCAATCAACAAGGATGTTGCAGGTGAAATTCTGCAAAAGACGGGCAGGGGTTTTTTTTTGGTTTTGGACCTAGCTGACACTATATATCAGATTTAAATCATGTCTGGCATCAGAGGCATTGCTTGTTGAAGCCCTATCTTCTGTATTGGCCATCCAGCTTTTCCTCTGGAAAAAGAAAACCCTTGAGAAGGATCTCATTTAGAACCCCGATGGAAGGCAGAGGGAAGGTGGACTGTATTGAAGATGTATAGATGGCAGTGCCACTGCTCTTCATTCTGTATATGCCTTCTCACCACTACTGTGGTGGGTGCATTTTGTGTGGACAGGGAGATCAATGGTTGATATTTGGGTTGCACCTTTTCTTCCTTAAGACTCCCAAATTTTGTCTATGCTATAATCACTTCACCCACTGAAATGCAGCCACCTCCAAGGGAGGAAATATGACAGCAGTTTAACAGTGGCTGGGATTATAAATAAGGACAAGGAGGTGAAAATACTATCCAACTGATACTTTAAGAACCAATTCTGATTAGGCAGAGTATTACTAGAATTTGGCTGGACACCAGGGGTAATGCACCTGCACTTGTGCAAATTGCCAGATTTTTATTAATTTTCAGCGATGACAACCTCCATTTTACTTCTTATGCGATATGCAATGTGGCTGGCAGGCTGTGCTCTCACATCTTCTACTGTGGCCCTACAGGTAGGCTATGTCTACACTCAAAAAAAAAAGTGGTGTTAGCTCATGTCAGCTAACCCACATAAGCTATCTCATGTTACAGTATCAGTGAAGACGTGGTGACTCAGCTTTTAACTCAGGTGAGCAGCTCTGATTCACCTCCATGCTCCCCTCCAGGCTTTAACTCAAGCTGTTAAGCTGGTCGAGTTGTTGAGTTTTGCTGGATAGTGAAGTTAACTAGGAATGGTGGGGTGAGAATAACACCACTGTGGTCAATATCATTCTTCTGGCAAAAATACCAGCGTAGACATGGCTATGCTCACAGAAAAGAGTCTGTAAACTTAGCTAATGTTGTTTGAGAGGCAATGTAGCTGTGGGAGTGGAAAATATCCTATCAGCATAAGCTGCATCTACACTAGAGGGCTTTTGTTTTCAACATGTAGACAAGGGGTCAACAACCCCAGCACGCATGCAAAAGATGTCACGCATTCACATTCACAGCAGCACATAGGGCCCTTTGGAGCCATGGCTGCCTCACACCCACTAGCCTCAGCCACCCCAGCGGGGCCTGGGACCACAAGAGCCACACACGCACTGTAGCTCTTGTCCTCTGTTGGTCCCACCCCTGACACCTGCTATAGGTGGGAGTAGAACAAGGACTGGCAAAGGTTACCGACTCCTGGTGTAAACAAATTCATCCATCAGACTCAGAGAGAAGAGCTCCATTGTGGTGAGATGCACGAACCTTTTGGTGCTCATTGAGGAGAGCCCCCTCTCTCACAAGGTGACCAGCACCCCTGCTCTGATTTCTATACAGTCTTGTTGTGTATATGGGGCCTAACAAAGGAGAAAGGCTTAACAAATCACTGTTAAACTGCTACAGCATTAAACAGTCACATGTGGGTGAAGGGTTTGTGTCACATTATTGTGGACAACTCCTACCATAACACAGATTAGGCCACTGATCAGTATTGTCTTGTTATTACTTCATACTCCCCCATCTGACCTTCCACAAAGACTTTCCTTTTATCAATTTCCTTCCATTCTCTTTACCTACGAAGTCTTTTTCTTACTACATAAGTAAAAATTTGTTTTAGAATTTGTTTATGTCTTCTTCAAAGGGGGAATAAGAAAATTTAGATGGCTAGGAGTTGTTCTTAAATGCTGACCCCTTTTCCATTACGACAAAACAAAAAACCCATGCTAAAGCAGGACAGAGGATAAAAAGAGATGGAAAATGCAGTTATGGTCTTTTTGTCTTACTTGTTTGTAACCTTGCTGTTGAAAAAATCTCAGCCACAGCAAATGGAGGCACCCAGCAACCCTGTTTAAGTCATTGCTTTTAGCTGGCTAGTCTGGTTACAGGCACACAGTAGTGTTGAAAACTGTCGAGTTGTCAGACTCTCATTAACCAGAAGACAAAAAGAGACACCTATAGGAAAGAGGAGCGATAAGGTGAAGATAGAAAATAACATACAAGGAAAGGGACGTAGCAAAATTAATAGATTCACAGATTCCCAGGCCAGAAGGGACCCAGGGTGGCCATTTAGTATGACCTCCTATATAACACAAGCCGTAGAATTCCCCAGAATTATGCCATTTGAAATAGAACCTATCTTTTAAAATAAGATCCAATCTTGAACCTGAGACTGACATCCCAGCTGTATTCAGGATTTAACCAAAGCTGATGGAGGTGGGATGCCATCTGGTTGCCTCTCTCTGATCAGGACTTCTTTCAAGGCTAGGACAACAAAGGCCCAATGGTGTCACAGTAGATGTCACAGTAGATGGTGCCCAAGCAGTGATAAACAAAGCTTGTTCCTTCTAGTCCATTCATTTGTGGTCCAGCTGTCATTGACAGCTAAACAATGTCCAGAAATGGGTGGCAACCTTATCTTGAGAGAGTTACTTAATCAAAACGCATTTAGGTAATTTCATCTATAAACATTTCCTTCCACTTCTTGACTCTCAGCTCATTTTTATTTCAGAATGTCCTTTCCAGGACCCGTGAAGACCCTTCATCATGTTCTTTTAACATAGGCGGTGCAGGCAGTACCACTTTTTTTCTATGGTCCCATCTTACTATTTTATAAAGCTTGCTGAGATGGACCTTCGTTATCTTTTACACTCAAAAAATTTAGCTTTCAGGCCACTAATAGACGTTTATTTTGGCTTTTGATGGTTTTCCTGTCAGACTTCAGGGGAATAATCCCATCCATGTCTCCTGGCCTATGCTATGTTTTAGAATTGTCAATTGCCATCAATTTGTCGTAAAGAAAGCCAGGAATCCGTGGGTATGTCTACACTGGAGGTTCCACAAATCAACTTAACAAGGTCAACTATAAGTCACCTTAGAGCATCCACATTCAAAACTCCTCTAGACTGCCTACATCCACACTGGCAGCTGCTATGTTGCCTTAATGCTTAAATTGAGCTTATTAAGTCAACTTAAGCCAGTGTAGACAGGGCATAGCCCTTAAGTCGACTTACTAAGGTTGACTTAAGGGGTATGCCCTGTCTATGCTGGTTTAAGTCAATTTAATAAGGCTGACTTAAGTGTTAAGCAGACCTTCCAAGGAGGTGTAATTAAGTTGATTTAAGGAAGCACTTAAGTCAACTTAATAAATTCCAGATGTGGACAGAGCTTTCCTTAGGTCGACTTAAGGAAGGTTAAGTCAACCTGAGGCTCCAGTGTAGACAAACCCCCTGAGAGGGTCTGTCTGTTTCAACTGCAGACACGTGGGACATCTGTCCAGCCAGCAGCACTGACAACTAGCTAGGGAGGCAAGCGTTCACTGCACAGTGAAGCTGAATGTTGTGAAGTAAAACTAATTGCTTTGCTCTCACTGTTGTACAAACAATTATGTCCACACAAGTCCTGTTTTATCGTGTTTCATTCATGTGAGGTCCTCCTTAGCCATGAGGTCTACAAAAAAACTTAATAATGCATCTTCTAGTTTCCCTGTACTTACCATCTCTCTTTATCTTTTGTCAGTGTTATATTTTTGCTAAGTGTGTCTGGGACTGGTGTTTTGTTCAAAGTCTGTACAGCGTCTAGCACAATGGGGTTATGGTCCATGACTGGGACCCCTAGGTGATACAAATAATAATAATAAAAGAGTTAACAGAGCAGCCAACATTCTTTCTGGGATTCCTGCTGCAAAATCAATCTTCCTCCCCTTCCTATTGCAGAGCTCTGATTTATGGGAAAAGCCAAGCCCAGAGGAATAGCTTCATAGATTTTAAAGTCAAAAGGGACTATCATGATCATCTAATCTGACCTCCTGCACATTGCAAGCCACAGAACCTCACCATCTCCTGTAATAGATCCCCTGATCTCTGGCTGAGATACTGAAGCCCTTAAATCATAATTTAAGACTTTACATTATAGAGAATCCACCATTTACACCTGCAAATGACCTGTGTTCCATTCTGCAGAGGAAGACAACAAAACCTTTTAGACAGGGATTCCTAAAGGTCCCTAAGGGAGTTAGGTACCCACTCAGTCACTTGAAGTGGAAATTCAGTTAGACCCTGTGGAAAATCTCAGCCTTAGTCTACAACTGAAATATTTTCTCCAGCCCAGCAACTGACTCCAGCCACCCATCTACACCTATGGGAGTTCTTCCTGCGAAGATAGTGATCAAGGAGAGCAGTAAATTCACTTCTACATCACTAAGACATAACATGTTCTGTGATGGAGACAGGAAAAGCTAGAGGACTCTCTCCGTGCTATCTATAATGAATGCCTTTGTGGAGAACATGCTCTTCGACAAGTTTTCTGGTGGTTTACCCCTTCACTCAGTACCTACAGGAGCTTGTGTATGTTCCCATAGGATGGCTGTTTGGAGACCTGTGTGAAATTAGTTGCTTTCCTCCTGTATCCCGGACTGTCAGTCCAGCTGCTCTCCGTAGCACCAGATTGGCTGAACATTTTCTTTTTTTATTTAATATCTACATTTTCTCTGAGCTGGCAGGTTATCCCCAGGTACTTTGGCATCTCTATTGTCCAAATGGCTTTTCTCATTAGCAGCTCTACATTAAGACTGACATCTGGGGTCTTTGCCAAACAGCTTTCTCTTCTATTGGGAAAAAATGTTCCTGTCACCTGGATTTAGATGGTTCATTTTTCTTGTTGGCATCTCTATGATTTTTTCATAAGACACATGTTTCAGGAAGAACTCAAAATATCCTGAAGCAAAGAATATGGAATGACTTACCAGACAAAATATCTCTTGCCAGGAATTGAAACCCCCTTTATTGAGCTTAGTTTCTTCTGTGTCATCGATTCCTGATGAAAAACTACCCTGTCCATCTCTGCACATCTGGCTGTAGATGTGTTGTGAGTCGCCCATGATTGAAATACTGTATTGGCATGGAGTATTTGGCTGATTATGTGAACAGAACCCTGAGTTGAGCACTGTAGCTGCCCTCGCAGCATTTGAGGAGTTTCTGGCCATGACTAGGGCATATCTGTAAAACAAAGGTTTAGCAGCCTTCAGGCAGTGCAGGGCAGGCAGCAGTCTATAGCTCCTGGCGAGCAAGGCAGCAGTGTAGATCTGGCCTTCAAACAGAGCCAGGCAGGTGAGATAGTCACTCCGGTGTGTCCAGACCAGACAGGAAAGGGGAGGAGGGGGAGACAGGGCTACCTGACTCCACTACATCCCAGCCCAGAGCCCTTGTAGTGACGTGTGTCCCGTTAGTGAGGCAGCAGCGCTCCCGCTCAAACCCACTGTTGTAGCTATTGGCAGCCCTGCAGTCAGACCAATATCTGGCGTCCCTGAGCAGCTCCATCCCTTTTCTTTGCCTGGGATGCCTGGTTCGCCCAGGTCCTCCTGCTCATCAGGGCTCTTCACCCTCATCGGTGGGTGGCAGGTCCAGTAGCTTGTTGAGGCCATCTGTGGAGGGCAGCATGTACAGGTCGCAGGGTCCAAGCAGCATCTCTGATCCACAGGACTGAGGGTCTGCTGGGTCCTCTGCAGAGGGTAGCTCCTCCAGATCACACAGGCATGGGAACCACTCAGGCTTGTGGGGCACAGCTCAGTCAAGATGGGCGTCTGGCCACCATGTGGTAGGGGGGGGTCTGGCCAGTCCTTATGGTGCTGGACAGGCTCTGAGTCCAGGCACAATGGAGAAATGGCCTTCCCCACAACCATCAGGCTTTCACTAAGCTGAGCTGTTGTCTCTTTATACCTCACCCTCCTGCCCCACCCCGTGCTTCCAGTCAGATGGGGGTGGACTTCCAGTGGGGGAGTGGCCCTCCCTCTCTGTTAGCCTCTCAGGAAGGATATATTTCCCACTCCTTACACAACACCCCTCATAAATCCCACTCCCAGGCTTTGGGGCTGGGCATTTCTCATTCTGCAATCCAGGACAGCAGATCAGCATTTGCATGCTGCTGGCCAGCCTGATGCTGAACAGAGAAGGCAAAAGGTTGCAAGGCCAAATACCAACACATCAGGTGGGTGTTCATATCCTTCATCCACTCGAGCCATTTTAGGGCTGCAGGGTTGGTACAACCATGAAGAGGTTCCCCAGGAGGCAAAATTGTAGTTCCTGTACTGCCCACTTTATGGCCAGTACTTCTTTCTCCATAATGGAGTATGTCTGTTCCCTCAGGAAAAATTTACATCTGATATGTAAGACTGGGTGTTCCTCTTTATCAGCATTCTGGAATAGCATGCCACCCAGTCCCATTTTGGCTCATCTGTCTACACGATGAACCTAGAGTCAAAGTCTGCGTGTAGAGCACAGGGTCCTGACAAAGTGCAGTCTTCAGGGTTTGAAAGGCCTGTTCACAGTTGAGCATCCACCATACCTGTTCTGGCTGACTCTTGGTTAAGAGGTTGGTCAGGGGGCCTGCGATGATTGCAAAATTGGGGATGAGCCTCCTATAATATCTTACCAATCCCAGCAATTGTTTGACCTGTCATTTGTTAGTCGGGGCTGGTTATTCTTCCGTGGCCTGCACTTTACCGATAAGGGTCCTCACCATTCCTCATTAGTCAAGATATATCATCTCCCACCAGCCAATGAGACATTTCTTTGGGTTGGCCACCAGGCCAGTGTCAAGAGAGCCTTCAACACCGCTGTGACATGAGGTTACAAGAGTGGATCATCAACCTCCAGAAGGTTGAGGGTGCCCATGCAAGCTGAAGGGCATCCTTGTGAACTGTCCACTAGGTGTGGTGAAGGCACCTGGATCTTGGCTCCAGAGGGATTTGCCAGTAACCATTTATAAGATCAAGGGTGGATATATACTGGGCTTCACCCAGTCGATCAAGAAGTTCATCCACCCAGGACATGGGGTAGGTGTCAAACTTAAATATTAAGTTCACCTCCCAGAACTCTATTCAAAATGGATGGGACCCAGCTGGCTTGGCGACCAGTGTGATGGGACTCCACCACTCACTTGTTGAGGGCTCAATCACCTCAAAATCCAGCACTGCTTTATATTCCTGCTCAATAGTCTCTCACATGTGCTACAGAAGGAGTTGGGTTGGTGCTTGGTCCACCTCCCCAAGATTAGTTTGTGTTCAGTGGTATGCCATGGTCGTCTGCCCTCACTTTAGGGTGCAGGTCTTTGGAAATGCCTTATAAGATGTCAGGCCTGCTTCCACTTCTCAGTGATGACCTCATCCAGAAAGGGTTCTGGTGCCTCCTCTGCCTCAGGAATCCAGAGCCCTAGTTCAGGCTGTGGTGGGTAGGGTGTGATCATCAATGCATCCCAGTCTCTCCAGGGCTTCAGTTTGATATATTTTTGCTGGGTCTTCCATTTATTGAGTTGACAGATCTCATAGGTGACAGTCCCACTTGCTGTATGACTTCATATGGGCCCTTCCACCATAGCAGCCGCTTGGACTCTTCAGACAGCAGAAATACCAGGACCTGATCGCTTGTCTGGAAGATTCTAGCATGGGCCCCATGGTTATAAGACTGAGCTTGGGCCCCTTTGGTTTCCTGGAGATTCTCTTGTGCAAAGGCCTCTACTTGAGCCAGGCAGTACTGCAGGTTCAGCGCATACTGAAGCAGTCTCTGTGACCAGAAGAGGATCTGCTTCCAGGTCTCTTCCATAAGCTCTACTATTCTTCAGGGCTGATACCAGTGCAAGAGTTCAAGTAGGGAGAATTTTATTGATTCTTGTGGCACCTCCCAAATGGCTAGGAGCAGTGGGTGAATAAGCTGGTCACAATGTTGAAGGTCCTCAGGGGAGAACTTGAGTACCATCCCCTTCAGGGTGTGACTGAACTACTCCATAAGGCTGTCCATTTGAGGGTGGTATACGGAAGTCTTCAGCTTCTTGATCCCCAGGATGTGACACACCTACCAGAGTAGGTGGGAGACAAAGTTAGCTCCTTGATCTGTAATGGCCTCTTGGGAGGGGTCCACCCTGGGAAAGATTTTCATTAATTCTGTGGCGATAGTTCAGGCCATAGTGTTTTTCAAGAGGATTGCCTCAGGAAAGCTGGTGGCATAGTCCATGACCACAAGAATGAATTAGAATCCAGAAGAACTCTTGGGGAGGGTCCCACCAGGTCTACTGCAACCCTTTCAAACCCTACTCAAAGGAGACGCATCGGGGGGCTCTTGGTACTCCAGGGAAAGCCACCACCTTTTAGTGTACTCTAGGTCAGTAAAAGTAGATGAGGAATTGGGCCACCGTCTTCTCTAGGCTCAGGTGCCCGGCTGCAGGGATGACGTGGGCCAGCTCCAACATAGGCCATTGGTGAGTTTGGATTACTGCCAAATGGACCCATCATTCTTGAGTCTGAGGGACCCACTTGTCCTGATATAGGATCTGGGGTTGCCTCAAGCTCCAGATCATCCAGGTTGGAACCTTCATCCATGGGAGTCGTGCCAGTCAGGGTTTCCTGCCCCAGGAAGCTCACGATGAGCAGTAGTCTGCAGGACCTGGCAAAAGTTGGGCCAGTCCTAGCCAAGGATACCAGGTTGGGGGCTACCCCAACTAGCACCATCGACATTACCCCACCAATGGTCAGCTGGACCGGGCAGTGGGGTAATCCTTCATGTCCCCATTGAAACATTGCAGGTGGACTTGCCATATGGTGGTGGAAACTAGTTCCTCATGTATCAGTGTCTGCCTGCACCCAGAGACAACTAATGCCTGCACCGGCTGTCCGTCCAGATTCACCAGGACAATCATCAAGGCCTTTATGTGCTTCTAGGCTCTGCCCTCCCTGGTGAACAAAAGGCCAAATGAGCAGACCATTATAGGGCACTGTCTTCATAGGTGACCATACTGGCCACAGGTGAAACAGGGGCCAAGATCCATTGGGCCTGTCTGGGCTTTGGTTCTAACCCTGGCTGTCCCGGGATGCCAAGGTCCCCTCCTGTAGAAGCCCTTCCAGGGCCCTGTGTGTGATAGGCACTGGTGCAACAGAAGGCCAGGGCTGCCTGTCTGTGGTGAGCAGGCCTGACTTGTTGGGACTTTGCTGCTGTGGTGCCTGGGCACTAGACAAAGGACTCTGGATCCCTGTGGACAAAGGTGTCTCGCAGCCAGAAAATCATCCATGAGGCACACAGGATCATACAGTGTGCTGGGATGATGACACACAACGCAGGTCCTGCCTCTAGGTGGTAGGATTTGGATGAATTGCTGCACCATGATCTGTTCCAACAGCTCGAGAGCTAAGCGTTGATCAGGTTGTAGCCATCACCAACACAAATTCTTCAGCTTCTGAGCCACCACCTTGTGCCAGGCCTCCACGGGGCATGCCTTGTCCCTGAACTGCCAACAAGGTTTGGGGGCAAATATCTAGTGCATGTAGGACCACTGACTTTACTGCCTTGTAGTCCCAGGCCTCTTTTTCAGACAGGGTCCAATAAGCAGCCTGGTCCATACTGCTCAAGCACAGGGCTCATAGGGTGGCCCATTGCATGAGTTCCATCCTGCTGCTGAGGCACGGTGTTCAAAGGTTGTCAGGAATGCTTCAGGAGCATCATAGGGCCCCACTTTGGTGAGGGAAAGTGGGATTGGTGTGCTGACAGGGCCCATGGCCCCTCCATTCATTGGGTTACTGAGACCGGGCAGCACCATTAACTGCTGGATACACTGTTCCTGCTGCACCCTAAGGTCCTGGATAAGCTGCTTTTGCTGGTCCGTAAGAGTCTGCACCATTTGCCGCTGCTGAAACTGAGCAGCTTATTGCTGTTGTCCTGTCTCTGTACACCACTCGTCTGCTTCTCAAAATCCATTGGGACTGTTCTGTGCTTGGGGGGCAAGCCCCTTTGTCATCAAGCGGTGCTTGATCCCATCTTTGCCGCCACATGTAGCTGTCCCACTTGGCATCAGAGGGCTTTCTGGCCCCGTTAGGGTGTATCTGTAATACAAAAGGCGTAGCCAGCCGTCTATAGCCCCAGACAGGGCAAGGTAGCTGTAGAGGTGTAGCTCTCAAACAGTGCCAGGCAGGTGAGGTAGTTGCTGTGGTGTGTCTGGATCAGATAGGAAAGGAAAGGAGGGGGACACTGACCCAGCCGACTTCACTGCACCCCAGCCCAGGGCCCTGGCAGGGATGGGATGTCCCACCATGGATGCAGTGGGGCTCCTGCTGAAACATGCTGCTGCAGCTTTCAGCCACCCTGCAGCTGGACAGGAGTCTGGCTTCCCTGGGTTACTTCCTCCGACCCCTTTCCCCAGGTTGCCTGGCCCTCCCAGCTCCTCTGGCTCATCGAGGTTCTCGGCCAGTGGGAGGTCCCACAAGCCCTCAGCCTTGTCATGGGTGGCAGGTCTTGCAGCTCATAGGGGCCGTCTGCAGAAGACAGTTCTTCCAGGTCACAGGGTCCAGGCGTACTTGGGTCCACGGGGCCCAGGTTCTGCTGACTGCTCCTCTGCGGAGGTTAGCTCCTCCAGATCACATGGGCCCAGGGACCCCTCTGACCTCCTGGGCGTGGGCTAGTCAATGCAGTCATCCAGGCCCCAGACAGTGGGGAGCTCCAGCCAGGGCTCCACATAGTCTTGGCTTGGCTCTGAGTCCAGGAGCAAGGGAGCAAGCAATCCTCCCTGAGCTGAGCAGTCATCCCTTTATAGTTCCCTTTCTTGTCCCTCCCCAGTGCTTCCGGTCAGGTGGGGTTTGACTTCCTGGCCCCACCCCCAGGGGAGGATTGGCCCTCCCTCTCTGTCAGTCTCTAAGGGAGTTTGTATTTCCTGGTCCTTACAAGCAGTAATATGAAGCATGGAGCCATTGGGGTACGTGGAAGTCTGAGCAACCGTGTAGGTCTGAATTGCAGTGGAAAATTTAGTAGCTCAATTTCAGAGTATTGAAACACAGGAGAGGACTGACTTGTTTCTTCATACAGTATAGAATGACAGTAGAGGTGTGAGTTGCCTGCTAGCTTGATATCTGAGTATGCTTTTATAAAGTCTGCCCATCGTCATGATATCTCAGCACCTTTCATGAAAAGTAAGAAGAAAAATTTGCAGTACTGCTGTGGCTCATTGAATCCTCATCAACAGTCACAAGTAATACTGAATTGGAGCAAAGCACTGAGGCATTCAGTGTCACGTACTGTCTGTCATGAGTAGTCCATATATTTGCAAGATAAACTGAGCATATTCTAAAGCCTTGAAACCCGGACAATTTTTGGTGATGGGTGGAATTGTGGAATCATGTGGCCCTAGTGCAGGATCACAGAGTCACTATCTTCATATACTGAACAAGGAACTTCATTAAACTATGGGAAATATTACTTTTATGTTAACGGCATACAAATAGAGATATTTGATTAAAAACACCAAATATTCTTCTTGTAAGGTTGCAAGATACCACTACTTTATTTTGTAAAAACCCAAATCTTAGCAAACAAGAACCAAAACTAGAGAGAGAGACAAAGCAGGCTTCTCCCAAAGCCAGCAAGACATAATTTATCCCACCTTGTTCTAGACTGGTTCTTTGCAGAGTGACTGCTACAAGCACAAGAGTGCAAGCTTCCCCTGAGAGCCTGTCACCTGCAGAGTGAACCTGGAAACCCTCTGAGAATTTAAAATGTTATCTTACCATTTGAAGATGGTTCTCAATATGCCACAAGCATCAACCTTAAAACTATTCAGTTTCATACTCTTTACTTCACTTTAGAGCATCTACCTAGACTCCTCCCCAGTCCCACCAAGCCAAACGTTCTACAATATTAGAGAAACAACATACATATCGCTAAACAGTGTGCTGTTACCACAGAGGACTGTTATATTCAAATCTAAAGGAACCCTCTTGTAACCAGCACCACAGATCCTTTCTGCCATGATATGTCTTTGCTTCATTATCAAATCCTTGATTTGCCCAGATGGGCTGGACCTATCATGGAACAATGAAATTGTACACACAGTCTTAGGCTGAGCCCACCACCCAGACACTTTTAGGCACTCAAAGAAAGCCGTATTTGGCCAGGTAGATATCAGTTCTTTGATGGCTGGAGGGGATTTACCCATGATTTGCCAGGAGGAACATTTAAAAAAAAAAAAGAGAAATCTTCTCTCAGTGAACCCATCTATTCATTGAGATCTCTTTATTTTTGGTTGGAAACCATGACTTTCTGCAACCTCACCATCCATGCCCATAAACATATCCTCAGTCCAGTGTGGAAGCAGCACATCCAGGCATATCACCTGGCCGGTAATCCTGCACCAGTGGGGAATTTGTGAACAGTGATCTTACTGCTGCCAGCACAACAGGAGTGACTTTGCCCTGATGCAGCCTGCGGGCAGGCAGCATGATTTCCTCCAGCACGCTTTTTTTAAATTTCACTTTAAAAGGATTTTTTTCTTTATGCTTAAAATAAAACACCAAAAAATAGTCTTAGTACCACTTTGCAGAGCTCAGCATGAGCCATCATCACACCTCTGCACGTAATAAGTGGCTTCAAATACAAATCGTTTCTGCACTCGTCTTTTTTCCCCTAAAATTCCCTCCTGGTACAGCCAGCACAATTCAGTTCAAATGCATTGCATCTCCACTCAGATAGTGGGGAGACAGCTCCACCCCTCGAACATACAGCACAAGGACTGTGGCTGTGGCTACTCCCTACGCAAGGACATGAAGAGGATTAGGAGAAGGTCTTTAAGAGGGCATGGAGGATCTTTGATGCCTTCAGGTGTTTCATTAGCAAGAAACGATGTGACAAGCTGGCAGCGTTCTAGGGAAAAGAACTGCATTGACCATGCCTAGAGGCCACTATTACATGGCTCAGTGATCTGCATTGCAACCTGGTCAAGCTTCCCCTGCTGAGCATCTGGAGAAAAACCAAACCAGGTCCTTCTTGAATCCAGACACCCTGCCTTTGTCTTACTCCTATTTCTACAATGGGGAGTTCTGGGCTAGTACCACACTGTTCCATCCTCGTGTGACAGAGAAGGAGGATATCATCTCCACAGAGATGCCCAGAGTCGCCATAAGGCCCAAGGCTGGAGCTCTATGAGCATGGTGGATGGAATTCCCTTCTTCCTTTGGCAGAGAGGGACAGTTGATGCTGGTCCTACTTTGAGCAGCAGGTTGAGCTAGATGACCTCCTGAGATCCCTTCCAAACCTTGTCTTCTATCAAGGCCAGCCAAAGGGTTGTTGGCACCCCAAGCAAACTATGATTTTCATGTCCCCCTCCCCCATGTGTTAGAAGAGATAATACAGTATATTAATACATTTTTTTAATAAAGAAAATAAATCACTTCCATCTAATTTGGTGTCCGTTAAAGCCTGGTACCCTAAGCAACTGCTTACTTCACCTAGATGGTTGGGCCAACCCTGTCTTCTATGATAAGTCTGGCTCTTAGTAGTCTTGGGTGTTTGGCTTGTGAGACTTTACCACATGTTCAGGCTTTAACTGATTGCCTTATCTGGCAGGAATTTTCCCCTAGGGCAGATTGGCTCTGAGGGGTTTTCACCTTCCTCTGTAGCATGAGGCACAGCTCACTTGCTAGTGGATTCTCTGTACTATATCAAATCAAATCATAGGGCTGGAAGGGACCTCGTGAGATCATCAAGTCCAACCCCCTGGGAATTGCACCCAGGACTTTCTGCATGTTAAGCAGAGGTGTTAGCCACTACACTATTTGCAGGGCTAAGGTCTTTAAATCATGATTTGAGGAGTTTAATATCTCAGTCATATAGGTTAGAGGTTTATTGGAGTGAAGGGTGGGTAAGGTTTTGTGGCCTGCATTATGCAGGTCAGACTAAATGACCTTCCAGCCTTAAACTCTATGGCTACGTCTACACTGGCAAGTTAGTTTGAATTAAGGTGGCTTAACTCAAACTAACTTTTCACCTGTGTACATCAGGCTTTCATTAGTCTGAACTAAGGAATTCCTTAGTTAAACTTAATGAATGCTTAGTTCAAAGTAGTAACTACTGCTGCTTAGTTCGAACTAGTAACTACTGCCCTTAAGTTTGAAATGAGAGCTTATTTTGACGGTTAGTTCGAACTAAGTAAAGTGCAGACCAGGATTAACCCTTAGTTCAAACTTAATAAATTTGAACTAATGGCGGTTACTTCGAACTAACAAAATGGACTAGTTCAAACTCATGTTAGTTCAAACTAGCTCACGTTGTTAATTTGAACTAATAAGTTTGAGTTTAGTTCAAACTAAACTCAAACTTATTAGTTTGAACTAACAAGTATGAACTAACTTTTCTGAATGTAAACATTGCTTATGAGTCCAGTCACTGCTTGGTCTGAAATCCAAGGCAGCCTGGGAGCTGTAGTCCATCGTGGCAGTCATATTTGTAGTCCAAGCTTCCGGTGAGGGTTGATGGGAAATGAGGGTCTATGTATAAACAGAGTAGGGAGCACTGAAGAGGAACCCAGTCTCTCCAAACACACTTGCCTGAGAGTGCTGGCAATTAATCCAGATATATATATATATATAATTTTGTGATGTTTTCTGTGGAAAGACTTTGAGGAAGATGGCTGCGGGAAGTACCTGGAACAAGCTCTGAGGCTGTGTACTTTTATGACTTTGGGGGGCAAGTTAAAAGAAAGATAAATGGTGTTTTTTCATGATTTCTTTGGCTGGCCATCCTGTGATGAGCTCCTTACAGTATCTTATCATGTGCACAGCCATGATCTGTTCTTCAATGTTTGCAACAGGCTTTGAAGATGAAAACTGCTAGAAAAGTGCTAAGTTTCTTTCCTGCAGTTTTAATTAACAGGTGGAGCAAAGATACATTGAGAACATCTACGTCTGTTCTCCAGCCAAACAGAAAACACCAGTCACACCAAGAGACATTTATTCATTTTCACCTTGTTTTGGAACACTGGATCAAAGTGATAGTATACGACACTTCAAAACACAATGTGAGAATGTGAGATATCCAGGAGTGCAATTACATGTGGCAGATGCCTTAATTAGTCATATCAGCATAAATTCAAGTAATGGTGCGATTAGAAATTAGGGCTTCCTGGGTCATAAATGTGACAAAGCCAGAATGCAGCCAAAAAGAATGCTAGGGAAGAGATAATGTTTTGTGAAATATCAAGGGATTTAGAAAAACATTTTATCTCCTAAAATTGATTTATTCTCATTTCCGGTAAGGTTTATGCCTTTTTTTTTTCTTGAAAACTTTCTCTTTTCCCCTCTTGAACTATAATGACTAGACCCAAGGCCTGAGTGATTTTTTTTAAAGGAACAACTTGTTATTTTATTCCGGCGAGCTAAAAGAATTCTGCTGCATTGATCTCATAGCTGCGACAGAAAATATACCAAAAGCATTAATTTGTTAGAACAGGGGTTGGTGGGATTTTTATAAAGTATTTTCTTTCCATCTCAAAAAGAGAAAAGGGGAATTGATTCATTGATTCCCTGCCCTTAAAGCGCCTTTGCAGAAACAGTGCATTTTATGTGTAGTTCAAAAAAGGTTGTACAGTTGCTGAATTATGTACTGAGTGATTTAAATCACAGTATATAGAATGTGCTGTTTTCTGCTTGCTGTCTACATCCATTACTGTTCTTTAGCTCAAAGGGATCCAGTTATTAATAAATATTATTATTATTATTCCTGTTAAAAAGTAAAGCCCAAACTCAAAGGGTTTTATTGGTACTAACCACTATATAGACATGGAACTAAAAGATGGCCCTTGCCCCAAAGTGCTTATGTAGTCAAATCCTTTACTTTGAAAATTAATTTGGTTGTTAATTAATCTTAATCAGTTTTTTTAGGGAGTTTAGGGTTCCTGCCCAAATATGACAACAGAGATAATAACTCAAATAAGAAGCCCCCAGGGATGCTTGGTAAAGAAAGTCACACAAAACTTAGGTTAACTTTATAAAATTCTTTTATTGCTAAAAGAATTAATTGTAAGTGCAGAATTAAGACAAGGTTAATTGAGTCAATATATATCTAGCCAAATTACAATTAATTTCATACCTACAGGAAATCTTATACTTAACTACATTTCATATTTAAAACCCTAGAACTGATACTCACACCATGGTTTCCAGCTAGGTCGAGAGAGACGTCTGAGACCTCGATTCAACAGGAGGGGTGCTGCTAGAAAGGAGTTCAGTAACTTTAGCTAATAACTCTAGACTTATGAAAGTAACTTAACATAACTAGCTAATAAGAGAAGTAAAATAAAGTTGGTCTGTGTTCCTCTAGAGAAAAGACTAACTGAGAGCTGAAGTAGCTCATTGCTAGAAGCTGAGAGAAAAGAGCTAATAGCTAAAAAGCTAGAAACTGCCCTGAGTAACAGGGTTTGGGCTTTTATACCCTTCTCAACACAGAACAAGTTAGATCCCCCTCTATCACTCAAATATGGGGAAATCACCCCAGAATTTGTAGGGGTAAGTCTATGTCATTGGTCAAGGGGCTATGCATATGACTGGCATATAATTGATGCATAAATGTCCACCCTTCAGAATATTTCATTATTATTTATGAATATCTTTGTGGGTTTTGTGCTGTTCTACCACATGTCAAGAGATCCAAACTGGAAAATCACGAGTTGTCTTTCTGTCCACTGACCTAGGTGTCATGATCAAAATAGAGCCTTTTGGATCTATGCATCACTGAACATTGATGAACAAACAGACCCATCTGTTTAACTTCTAATCTAATATTATCTTAAGTTTCCTACTTATGCCTATGCCCTTTCGCTGTTCACACAAGCTATATAATTTCTTACACAGGCCTCTAAGGTACCTTGCTTTTCAGCAATTAATATAAAAGTTGTGCTAACTTATGAACTTATACTAAATATAAAAAGCCTCTATATACCTAATAGTAGGAGTTCCTAAACCTGTAAAGAAAGATACGTGGGTGATATATAGATGAATACATGCATGCAAGCAAAGCACAGGTTAAGTCAAAGGCTACACTTATACTCTAAGTACAATAAGACACCATGCTGGAAACACTACACATAGCAGAAGGGAGCTCACAGTGGTGTCAACACAATTCTGATCAGCCTCAATTTAGTTGGGTTGGTACTGCTTTGAGCAGGGGATTAGACTAGGTGACCACTTCAGGTCCCTTCCAACTCTCATCGTCTACAATCATTCTACGATCCTAACAGCTGGCCAGCCTTTGTCAGGTGTCTTGTAGGCCTGTGGGTCTCAGTCACAGTGTCAGGACACTTTTCTGCATCACCAGACAGCGTAAAGTGTGTCGCAGAGAGCCTGGGCGATGGCTGGTTTTGGCCTGTCGGGGGTGGGCTGGTGTGTCCTGTGGGGTTGCAATATGCCACAAAGGATATTGTAACCTGCAAAAGGTTGAGAACCACTGTTGTAGGCAATGCAGCAGCCATGGTCAAGGAGAAATTGGACAGGTGATTTGTACAGTGAGCACCTCCCATGGAAAATGGGGTATCATGAAAGAAAGGCTAAAGATGCTTTAGGCAAAATAGATCTTATGGGAAATAAAGGCTGATATCAGTGGCAGAGGATGCGGGCTGAAGCAGCTGCATACAGTGACCCACTGCCCTACTGATAGCTGCTAGAAATCCAGCGGAGAGGTTCTCATCCTAGTTGACAGACCTTCCTCATGGCTCCAAAGGGGCAGCCATGATAGTCTAGTAAAGCGAAAAAAGCAAGGCGTCCTGTGGCACTTAAAGACTAAGGCTGTGTTCACACAGCCTCCTTATTTCGAAACAACGGAGGTTGTTTCGAAATAAGGTTTTGGCTGTTCACACGACGCACAGTTGTTTTGAAACAAGTTAAACCTAGTCTGTGGGCGAAACAACGTTGTTTCGCAATGGTTGTTTTGAAACAACGCCGTGCAAACGTGTTGTTTCGAAATGACGGTCAGTCGTTTCAAAATAACTGTTGTCCGGAATCGCTATTTCAATTCCGGCTTTTTTTCCTTATTTCGAAATAAGCGTTATTTCGATATACGGTTGTTTCGAAACAACCGTATCGAAATAACTCCCTGTGTGGGAACACAGCCTAACAGATTGTTACTGTATGCCATGGTCTCATGTCTTATACTCCCTTGCATTTATTTTCATGCCATTCTGAAAGTTCCCCTTCTTCAAACAATCTGACAAAGTGGGATTTTCTCCCACAAAAGCTCATGCAATAAATAAATCTGTTAGTCTTTAAGTGCCACAGGACTATTTGCTTTCTTTTTCATCCTCATGGTGTAATTCAAGCTCAGCCCAGGGCAGATAAAGAAAACAGAGTTAGAAGGAGGGATCCCTGGGTGAAACCACACTCCTCTGTCATTTCACCATGGACCCCATATCAGAGAGGGAAACCCTCCCCAGTCGAGGTGATTCTCTAGTAACACTCATTGTACCATACCCTGGTGCAAATCGCTGCTTGTTGTGTCTGTATTTGAAGCTGACAATGGTGTGGCTACTCTATGCCTGGCCATCGACTACTGGAATTGGAGCAAATTCCAGACACAGACTGGATCAAAGTGAGTCCAAACCTTCCAGCCATATTTGTGCAGTTCTTCAGGGTTGGTACTGGATGCATTATTCATTGTACCATTTCTCTTCCTATGCTTATAGTCAGGGCTGGATTGATGCAGGGGCTGAAGCCCTGGGCCCCAGCCTGAAGGGGGACCTCAGGCTCCAGCCCATAAGACCCATGCCTGATCCCCCCGATTATCTAGTCACACATCTCTTTGAAGCTGTGATTTGTTATTCATTTGCCTGGGTTCAGTGATTATTGAATGGTGTCATCAGTGTTGACATCAGAAATGACAACATTCAAAAAACCAATAGGGGAACATTTCAATCTTCCTGAACACGCCATTAATGATCTGTTAATAGCCATACTCAGGCAAATGGCTAACAAATTACAGCTTGAAAGAGAAATTGCAGAATTGGAATTCATATGTAGATCTGACACAGTGAACTAAGGGCTGAAGAAAGACTACGGGTTCTTTTCCTATTATAACATGTAATTTTGCTTCCCTCACATTCTCCCCCACACCTGCCTGCTAATTGGTGTATTCCACTGTTTGAATCCAAACAACTGCTTTGACTTGCTGTAAGTGGCTGACCTGATCCTATGACTTACACTCCCCTGCATTTATTTTCCTCCCATTAAGGAGGCTTAATTTGAACTAAATCAGTCCATGGTCACACTGGCTTTCCTTAGTTCGAAATAGTAAAAGGTGCCTTTAGTTCGAACTAACCCAATGGAGCGCATTAGTTCAAACCAGCAATTAGTTCGAACTAAAAGCAGTTTGATCCTCTTTCTCCCAGGGTGCCTTCCTCTTTTCATGGATTGGGTGGAGGCATGGCCCTTCTTGGGTACCATGTTGCAATACTTCCTTTGGTGCCCCTCACCTAAGCTGAACTAGCAAGTCCTGTGCATGGAGATGCTAGTTCAATTTAGGTTTCTAGTGTGGACACGCTAATTCAAACTAAGTTAGTTCAAATTACTCACAATTAGTTTGAATTGATTAATTCAAACTAATTTAGTTTGAACTAGCATTCTTAAGTGTAGGCGTAGCCTAAACTCCCTGTCTTCAAGCACCTGACAAAGTGGGATTTTCTCCCATGAAAACTCGTGCAATAAATACATTTGTTAGTCTTTAGAAGTGCTGCCAGACTCCTTGGGTATGTCTACACTTAGAACAGAATTTAAATTGACTGTCATCGATTCAAATTCTATTAAGTTCATGGACATACCTGCTTTCATCAATTCGAACTAAGGCACTCCTCAGTTTGAATTGATGAAAGCTGACTTTGAATTTGTCAAACCTCGTTTGACATCAAAGTCCCAATCAGTTCCAACTGAGGAGTTCAAATTGACACAGTGTGGCCATGTCAATTCAAACTCACAGTGAGTTCAAATTCATATGGGCTGACCGTCCTTCCAGGGTGCATGGCACCCTGGAAGGAAAACAGCCCTTTAGCACCTGAGGCCAGCAGCCCCAAAGGTGCCTCCCCTCCAGCCAAATCCAGCTGGGAGGGTAATGGGGTTCCTGTCCCTTGGCTGGGGACAGGGACCCCAGCCAGCACTTCAGGCATGCTGGCGTCCCACAGGGAAAGCACCGCCCTCCCCCGCGCAGGTCCTTTGCTTATCTAGCCACATCAATTAGAATTGACTCAATTCAAACTAATAATTATTAGTTTGAATTGATTAATTCGAATTCAATAATTTGAACTTACATGGTAAGTGTAGACACAGGCCTTGTTTGTTTTGCTGAACTACACTAACATAGCTACTGCTTTGGAACTTATTTCTGTTATAGAATTCATCTGACGTCAGAGGCAAGTCACAAGCGAAGCCAAGATTTTCCAAAGTGACTTTTAGGTGGCCTGATGTTATTTTGGAGTGACCTATTTGAAACACCTTAAAGGCCTTTAATCTTGAAGTGGGTGTTTACCACTTTCTTGGGGTATGCAAAATTAATCATCACTTTTGGCCTTAATGTCAGTGTGCCGCATTTCACTATATGTCCATCACCCTCTGTCTGTCTTGTCCACCTAGATAAGGTCTTCAGGAAAGGAACCTCACTTACTCAGTGTGAAGCTCACACAAAGCTGTGATCTTTGTTGGGGCCTCTACACATTACTGTAGTATAGAAGATAATGAATAAGTAATACTAATATTACTAATAACGTGCATAATTGCCATTTAAACTTAATCTGCAGGTATGAGGGAAGATCGCATAAGTTGAGTATCAAATCAGTATGTCAAGAATACAATTTTAACGAACGACACAAAGATGCAGGTGCTGCCGCTACACATTCGACTTTAGCCAAACCTGATTGTGTTCCTCCTTTAAATCAACAGGCTCATATCCTGATGGCTCATGTGCCATCATGAGGAAAGACATACACTAAAAGCCTTGCTTAGCAGTTGCATCCCGCAATTTAACACTAGGTGTGATTAATATGAGGTGACAAGAGTCAGGCAGGGGAGAATTTTAATGATTCCAATTAATCACAGAATAATTGAGATATCTTATTACCACATCCTATCGAGATTAGGGTAATGGAAGTTGGGAAGACATGTGTATCCTCAATTGCAAGTGCTTGAACAAATGCCACAGAGGGCGGATCTGGGAAGCCTGCCCTAGTTTCATTCATGAAAATGGCTCAACTCCCCACCCACATGCCACTACTCTGATATATTACAGCTGGTCAAGAAAAATTCCAGAGAACAGTTTTCTATCAGAAAAATGCAATTTTAATTAAACTAAAACATTCCGCAGGCACATGTTGATTTCAATTAAATTTCCAGTGGGATAAATGTCAAAATGAATCATTTCAACCTGCTCATTTAATTTTGATCATGTCTGAATATTTCATTTTAAGATGGCACTTGATAAGTTTATGTTCAGGTTTATATGATGGTGTTGCTGCTAGAGCAGGGGACTGAACTTGATAGCCTAGGAGGTCCCTTCTAATCCATGTCCTTATGTTTTGACTCAATAATGGTTTTTTTATTTGATTTTGACCTTTATATTATCATATTAATAGAGCATTACATGTATAGCATATATTTTACATCACATATATAATATATATTTTTATACTTCAGATAGGTCATATTTAGTGTTTTATGTTTCAACCTTATGAAAATGAAACATTCATGCAGAACAAACTGTTCTAAGGATTTAAAATACATCAGAATTGCCATTCCACTGTAAATTTCCACTTCTCATTCTGATCTGGAATGAAAACAGGTTTTGAAATACTGTAATTTCCCATGGAAAAGAAATTCCATTTTCCCACTGGCTCTGGTCCCAATGATTAGTGCTTCGTCATGTGGGAGAGTGCTGTGGGATTCGTGGCCCAGCTTCTTGGTAGAAGTACATCAGTGACTAACTTCATATCTGCGAGCAGGTCCAGTTCAGACAAGAAATTTTTTCTAAGAGCCTGAGAAGTCTCCATGGGTATGTCTACAGTGGAGGCTCTGTTAAGTTGACTTAGCAAAGTGGACTTTAAGTCTACTTAAAGTTGACCTTGTTAAGTCAAGTTAGAGCATCCACACTGAAAACTCTTGTCAACTGTCTGCTTCCACGTTGGCAGGTGCTAAGTCAACCCTTCCTGGCATCCAGGAACTCTGGGAGGGGTTCTGGAAGCCATTTAAGTCAACTTAAGGACTATTCTCCATCTACACTGGCTTAAGTCAACTAACTAAGGTCAACTTAAGCATTAAGGAAGTGCTTAAATCAACTTAATAAAAATCAAGTGTGGCTGCAGGGGTCTGTAGGTCGACTTACTCTTCCTAAAGTTGACCTAAGGCTCTGGCATAGACATATTCCCACGTCAGGTGGCTCCTTGTGCCATTAGTAAAATGGTTGCTTCATCTTTCCAGCAATAGTCAAATATAACACCTTGACTCAGGAAGGCTACCAGCTGTTAGAGCAAGAGAATGATTACTGGGCCCTCCCCATACACTCAGTGTAGTTGGGATTCAGCCTAAAAGTCAAGTTTTGGACCTTCTGCTCTACCAGCCAAAATATCTGCCTTTCATTCCAGACCCTTTCAGGTCCGTCAGATACATCTGGGCTGGACCTTCAGCTAGAACTCAAAGGACTGGCTCTCAGACTCAACATCTGGATCTAGACATAATAATGGGCCCAATGGAGAGTATGGTGCTAAGTGAAACCAGCAGAATCCTTCATTTCCTCCTCCATCTGTCACCATGCATATTTCTGGATGCTTCCCATTCTGTGGAGAACAGTTGTTACTATCGAAAAATGTTATGTTTGAAAACTAGAATTACATTGCACTGAGAAGGAAGCTAACAGAAATGGACACAGATATGCTTAAGACAAGGAACAATATCATAAGCTATCCCACAATGCTCTAGTCCAATTAGCTACTGCAAGCTCAAAAAGCCACAAAATACATAACAGATGTGACACATGCTTGCAGGGTTGTCCTCCATGTCAAAAGACAGAGAAGGGGCAGATCAAGGAATTTCAAGCTGTCTCCAATGCCATGGTTCTGGCCATGTTCTCAAAGAGAGGGCATCAATAGTTGCTGTCAGGTTGGGAGGACATAACTTCTGGGGTTCCAGGATTTGATCGACATTTTCACTAGGGTTGGAAGATGAAGTGGAGAGTGTGCTTCTAGTATCTGCAGATGACACCAACCTGGGAGGGGTTGTGAGACCTCTGAAGAACAAGATTAGAATTTCAGACCAACCTTGGCAAAATTAGAGTGTTGGTGTGAAATCAACAAGATGAAATTCAGTAAAAAGAAATGCATAGTACTACACTTTGTATGGAAAAATTAAATGCACAACTACAAAACTGGGAGTTAGTGTCTAGGGGCATTACCCGTGAAAAGGGTCAGATGGTCATAGTGTCTCACAAACTGACTATAAGCCAACAAAGTGATGCAGTGTCAGAAAAGACTGATAACATTCTCATGTGTATTAACAGAAGCATTGCACATAAGGCATAGAAGGCATTTGTCCTACTTTACTCAGAAGTGGTGAGACCTCAGCTGGAGCGCTATATCTGGTTCTGGATGCCACCCTTTAGGAAAGATGGGGGTAAATCGGAGCGTCCAAGATGGCAACAGAAATGACAAAAGCTTTAGAAAACCAGGTCTATGAGGAAAAGTGAAACAAATGGGGCAGTTTTAGTCTTCAGGAAAGATGACTGAGAAGGGACCTGTTAACAGTCTTCAAATATGTTAAGGGCTGTTATAAAGAAGACCATGATCAACTGTTCTCTATGTTCACTAAAGGCATAACAAGATGTAATTGGTTTAATCTGCAGCAAGTGAGATATAGGTGAAATATTAGGAAAACGTTCCAACTCTAAAGATATTAAAGGACTGGAATTGGCTTCCAAGGGAAGTTGGGAAATCCTCACGCTTGTAGGTTTTTAAGAACATGTTGGACAAACTTTCTCAGGGACACTCTAGGTTTATGTGGTCCTGTCTCAGTGGAGGGGGCTGGTCTAGTCAACCTCCTGAGGCCCCTTCCAGTCCTACCTTTCCATTATTCTGTGTCAGAGTTATGTAATGATTAAAAAAAATTAATTATTACAATACAAGCTTTAATGCAAAGAACAGCATTGCAACCCATTCTAGACATTTGGAGAAATTCCCCCTAAGTCATACCCTATTGCTACAGTAATTTCTAATTAACGCCCACATGGGATTGGATATTTAGATACATGCCAACAATCAGAGTTATAATTAATGGTGACAAAAATGTATGGAAGGGATATTAAAGCTTATGCTTCAGGGCTGGAGCCAATCTGCAATTTACAGACCAGGGTGGGACCTACATGGGGGCAGATTAGCCCAAATCTGCCTCTTTTGGGGTTCATGCACCTTCCTCTGAAGCACCTGACATTAGCTACTTTTAGAGACAGAATATTTGGCTAACCAGCCCCCAAACTTGATCCAGTTTGGAAAGTCCTATGTCCCACCCAGAACCTTGTGCTCTCTGACCTGGTCTGCTTGTGTGCTGAGACATTGCAAAGCAGCCATAATTGAGATTCCCTGCAAGCTGCACACACTTGCAGCCATGTCCACCAAGCATGTCACAAACTAGGGCACTCACAGCTTCGTCTGTCCTGGGAGCGGGAGCTTGTAATGAGCCAATGCATTCCCAACACACAAGGAAATCGAACCCAGATGCACCAGCCAGTGGCCAAACAAACCAAGCAGCAACCGCAAACCAGTTAACTCAGCAACAGTCTTAATCAAACCTCACAAAGGTCCAAATGGCAGATGTGCAGCAGCAGGCCCTGAGTGAGAATATACACACCCCACACACAGAGGGTCAGGTGCTGCAACAAGGAGCTCAGGGAGTAGGACTACCAGGAACAGAAGATAATAAACAGGACAGCAGCACACACACATGGGCCCGATGAGGCTCCATGGCAGCTGATGGCAGACATGAGAATGGGCCACAGAGAGGCCAAAGCAGCTGCCACAGTGCCCAGAACCAGACCAGGGAATGGGCAGGAACTGAGATGATAGTGCTGGGAGCTGATACACCCATCAAGAGAAATATGAAGCCCTGGGGACTGCCCCTCCCTCCACTTCCCAGCCTGGAGCCAATTACTTCCCTTCCCATCCTCCTGCCAAGTCTCAGGAGCCCTCTCCATGCCTCAGGCAGCACATCTGCCCCTGATCCTGCTCCTGTCCCTGACCACCCAACCTGCCCTCGACTCTCTCCCAAGCTTGGGCTCAGCCCCCACATCGCCGATTACATTTGGCAACAGCTCCCTATGGTGGAAACATCTGACCTCCCACCTTGGTTGGGGCTGGTCATCCTGTGAGCCCCATCCTGACTATTCCCTCCCTCCTCTTGGCCTCAGAGGGGCTGGGCTCAGCCAGTTCAGAGGGGGCAAAAGGTGGACCTGGTGCAGGGTAGTCATCCCAGTAAACACCCACATGGAAAGTCTCTCCACAGCCCAGCAATGGATGTACAGGGGCCTAGAAACCAGCATCTTCCTGCAGTGCCTAGCCATGGTCCTACATGCCCTGTCAACTGGGCATACAACACCCTGTCCAGGCATAAGTTAGGAGGAATATTCCCTCTGAACCTTCTGGAGGATGAAAATGTTGGTCTCAGTCAAGCTTGTAGCCCTGTCTGTACAAGGAAAATGGAAATGGAACAATGGAGCCTCATCTTAAATGGCCCTCAGCTTGTTCCCCTTGCACAGGGATAAAATCCAGGGGCCTAAGGCCCCTAGCAGATGGAACATGGTTAGGGAAACTGGGGCATCCTCTGCTCTGGCCATGCTTATCCTCTTACATGGTCCCTGTGGCGTTCCCCTCCTGCGATACTGAGTCTGGTGTGCTGCGGTGCCTCTCTGATTGCCCACTCCTGGGCTCCAACTTTCCCCACTTTGCCAGGGTAACCCGCAGTCCTGGATCAGTTCAGAGCAGACTTCTGCATGTAATTGGTCCTACGCAGTGGAAGTGTACTCACTAGCCAGTCATGGGATGGCCCCTCAGCAAGTACATCCAGCCCCCAGATGCATTCCCGGGAACCTCTGTCTTGCAGGGATCAGGGCCCTTCCTAGTCACTGCAAGCTCATTTATTCCAATCCATCAGTTTGACAAAGAAACTGATAGGTGATTAGCCTTTGCCATAAGTAAGCACTCACTCTTTCATTCTCTTTCCAAAATCCACACTGCTTTTGCTACTTTACTAATTAAAACACTAGTTTACTGATTAAGACATGATTTTAAGTGAGCATATAGCAAACCTATGTTAAATGAGATAATTAATTGGTCAAGGAGTTTATCACAAGCAAATAAAAGATAAAGCTCATTCTAAAGATCACTGTTACAGTCCTCTGCTAGTTTACCCACATGCTTTTGCTACTGGTCCTTGTCGCTATGTGGATAGGTCCGTCTTTTAAGTTGCTTACTCTGGCAAAAAGTCCATATCCAGTTTAAAGTGTGGTTTGTTGTTTGTTTGGTTTTTTTCTCTCCCTCTGTCTCTCTCTTCAAACCTCCCTTCTTGTGGTCGGGTGATTGACTTTATTCACAAAGGGCAGATGAGCTGCCCCTCATAAGCCAAGGCGCTAAAGACATTTAGCTAGTCTAGTGTTATACATTTTTCTTCTGGATGTGTGATTGCAGCCCTGATTGCTGCTCCTACTTGAGCCATGTGAAAATGCATTTGAGGAGATGTTTCATAGCTGAACACATGTATGATGTTGCAGGAAACATGATACCATAAAAGTAATGTAGAGTGTGTCATGAGCATTCAAAAACTACCTGACAAGATACAATTTGCCTTAATCTACGATTACGTTGCAAAGGTGAACAGAAGATGCACAGATCATGTCTTAGGGCCATGCAGCACATCACAGCCCCCATTGCCATTGACAGCCAGTGCAAGATACAGCTTGAGTAATTCTGTCTTGCTGCAGAAGCTGGTCTAACTCCCAAAGGCCCCACAGCTGAGGCACTACCATGGTGGTTTAAATCCCACTGCAGCATCCCTGGATTTGGAGTGACACAGCTTGGCCATTCTGGAGAATCTGGGCCTCACAATGCAGAGCTGGCCCTCAGGGCAGGGTCCAAAATCATTCATATTAGAAACCTGTGGGATCCCTTCTCTAGCTCAGCACAAATCTTCCCACTAGCAGCTTGCTCTGAGTGGCCATCCCTAGCTGATTACCAGCATCAAGCTGGCATATAAAGAGTGGTCGCAGCTCCACACAGTATGAGAGGGGTCATGAAGGGATGCTTTCTGAAACCGTTCCATGTTCTGCAAGGAAAGATCTGGAAAGATCTGCAAGGAGCTTGTCTTCTCTCTCCCTGTGCTTTACTGTCCTCTTTTGATTGACTGGAAACCTCACGTAAATCTCCCAAACAAGGGATGTCTCTTTGCTCCTCTCACAGCCGTCCGTCCACCCGGGCTCCTGAAAAAACTGCAAACTCCATCATGTTCCCAATGTGTCTTTGGTAAATTACCACCTCACTGACTGTTGTGGTAAATAGACAAACAGGCAGCAGGCAATGCATGAGGCTCCATTGGCATTCACCTGTGTATCTTTCTCTGGAAAAATACTATAGAATTAATTGTCTACAGCAGAAATAGAGTATAGTGAATGCCAATGCAACCTGCCAGGGCTCCAGCAGCAGTTTCAGGTTTTTTCTGGCCTTTATGCCTTCTCAAAACCCCTTTCTGAGCACTGCTGAGCCTTACATATTATTTTCTCACCCATTTTACTTCCACCTTCTATTTATCCACTGGAGGTTGGTGGGCTCCTGGGGGGGCAGAGGAAGAGGTGTGAATTCCTTCATAAACTCCTCAGGGTAATCTCTGCAGTGGAGGACTCTGCACCTCGTATTGGGTACAATTTAAGGAAGGTTAGGTTAACCAACGGACCCCTGAGGCCACACTGGGCTTTTATTACGTGGACTTAAATGGTTCTTTAAGTCAACTTAATAACACCACCTCTTAAGGTCACCTTAATGCTTAAGTCAATCTTATTAAGTCGACCGAAGCCAATGTAGATGGGGAAAGCCCTTAAGTCAACCTAATTGGTCTCCAGGGGGCACTTCTCCTGTGCAAAGTGGGACAGCTACCTACAACGCACCACTCCTCCATTAACCTAGCACCTGCCAGTGTGGACGCAGGCAGTCAACAGAAGTTTTCAATGCAGACTCACTAAGTCAACTTAACAAGCTCAACTTTAAGTCAACATAAAGTCGACCTTGTTAAGTTGACTTAACAGAGCCGTCGGTGTAGATATACACATTGAGAGCTCCCTGAAAATGCTTTCCAAAGCCCCCAGCTGGCAGGGCAATGAAAGAAAGCATAATATAATTTCAAGATAAAGAAAAGATCTTACAATTAGCCAGGGATGTGGCCATGGTGATCTACAATGGGAAAAGAATAATGTTCTTCCTAGCTGTCTGTGGCGTCCACTCAGGTCCCAAGATTGAGGCAAGCACATACAGATATATTCAAGGGCATATGGATTCACCCCTGACTTAAGTGGGGCTTACCCAAAAATTAAAGACATGCCAAAGAACTTTCCTAAAAAGGAACTCTTCTATTATTATTATTATTATATGTATTGCTCTCATCCTTATGGTGTTAATGTAACATCCATCTTCTTGACCAACACCACAGATTGAACTAGGGATCCAGATCTCAAAACATCAACTACTACAGCTTGAACTAAAGATCAAGCACTGTAATATGGGCTGTAATAGACACACTGCCTCTATTGAGAAGATGTGGAGGGGAACAAATAACACACTGAGCATCAATTGCATCAGGCTTTCCCTCATTCTCACTCTTCCATCCAAGAGTTTTAAAAGCACTGGCTCATTTGCTTGATGGACTATATGTTGCTTTTCAGTAAGTCTTGAGGCACTGGGAAATTTTCAGAAGATTGGAAGACAGCTGGTGTTCGGACAAGTTTTCAAAACAGCTAACAGAAGGACCCAGATAATTATAGGCCTGTCAGCCTGATGTTGAACCTAGACAAGATAATGGAGCTGCTGATTCAGGACTCAATTAATAAAGAACTAAGAGCAAGTAATAAAATTAATGAAACTCAGCATGGGTTTATGAGAAATAGACCCTATCAAACAAACTTTATCTTTTTTTTTATGTGATTAAAAATTCGGTTGATAAAGGTAACTGTTAATGTAATATGCTTAGGTTTCTGCAAGGTATGTGATTTGTTACGATGCAACATTTTTGATTAAAAATACTGGAAAAATAAAAAATTAATGTGCTACACATGAATGGATTAAAAATCTAGCTAACTGATCAGTATCCAAATGTAACTGTAAATGGGAAATTGTCATCAAGTAGCTGTGTTTTCAGTGCTGTCCTGCAAGAATCAATTCTTGGACATATGGTATTTACATAAAATCTTTATTAGTGAATTGGAAAAAAATATAAAATCATTACTGCTAAATTTTGCCAATGATACAAAAATTGGGGGAATGGTAAATAAGGAAGAGAAGAGGTGCCAATTCAAGCCATCTGGATCACTTAGTAAACAGGGCATAAGCAAATAATATGCATGTTAATACACATACTCTCCAAATGAATACACAGAAACGTAAGTGTGTAGATCTAGAAACAAATAATGTCAGCCATACTTACAGGATGGGAAACTGTATCCTGGGGAGCAGTGACTCTGAAAACGATTTGGGGGTACTGATGGGTATTAAGTTGAAGATGAGCTACCAGTGAGGCACTGTGTCCAAAAGAAGTAATATTATCCTTCAATGTGGAAACAGGGGAACCTCAAGTAGGAATAAAGAGGTTATGTTGCCTTTATATTTGGCACTGGTATGACCACTGCTGGAATACTTTGTCCGTTTCTGATGCCCACAATTCATGAAGGATGTTGATAAACTGCAGAGGGTTCAGAGAAGAGTCCCACTAATGATAAAGGATAAGAAAGCATGCTTTATTGTGATGAACAAAGAAAAGGTTAAGAGTAACTTGATTAGTTTACAAGTACCCACATGGGAATTTAAAAATAGGCTCCTCAGCTCACAAAAAAACATGATCATGAGCCAAAGGCTGGAAGCTGAAGTTAGACAAATTCAAATTGGAAATAAGGTGTAAATTTATTATACTGAGAGTAGTTAACCATTGTAACAATTTACCAAGGGTAGTGACAGATGCTCTGCCACTGACAATTTTTAAATCAAAATTGGATTTTTTTTTCTAAAAGATATACTCTAGGAATTATTTTAAGTGAGTTCTATGGCCTCTGTGCAGTATTGTAGTTGTGTTGGTCCCAGGATATTAGCAAGAAAAGGTGGGTAAGGTAATATCTTTTATTGGACTACCTTCTCTTGGTGAGAAAGACAAACTTTTGAGCTACACAGAGCTCTTATCTCTCATGTCTGGGAAAGGTACACAGTGTCACAGCTAAATACCAGGTTAAACGGATAGCTTTGCATAACTAGTTAGCACATATTTTAAGGGACCGTTCACGTTGAAGTGGCCTGTGTTATACAGCAGGTCAGACTAGATTATCTTAATGGTCTGTTCTGACCTGGAATTTATGAATCAGTGTATTAAAGGAAATATGGTGAATTTGGATTCTTAGAGCTCTCTTCCTAATTATGCTAAGTGATGGATACTAAGAGTGTTTCTCGTGGGATGCTGAAGAGTGGCATAGCCCAATTTTTTTAAAAAAGTGCCAAATGACCTTCAAATGCTCCACACAGGTATATGAACACAAGAAATGCATCTCCCTGGGAAAGAGGCAACTAAACTAACAAAGGGTAGGACTGAAGAAATATATTCAGCATCCTGTCAGAAGAGAAAATGAAGAGGTTGATATCCCAGTTGGAAAACAGTTGCCATTTCAAATAATGTAGAGATTATCTGAAGCAGAGAATAGATGTTTGTCTCAGGAACTGTGAATAAGCAAAAAGCTGCCTTTAGCAAATCTCTGTGTGTACCTAAGACCAGTTCCAAAGCCCTTTCAAGTCAATAGAAATCTTTCCCTGAAATAAAGACTGTTCACATACTTAAATTCTTTGCTAGTTTGAGACTTAATAATCTTTCATTACATTTTGTTCCATATGTCATGGGTGTTTTATGTGTGTGATAGGTGTTTAACTGGGTCTCTGCCAGAAAGTTTGATCAAAACCCAGCACAAGAAGGATTGAAACATATAAAACCATAGAATCATAGGGTTGGAAGGGACCTCATGAGGTCCTCTAGTCCAACACCCTGCTAAAAACATGACCACTCCCACTAAATCATCCCAGCCAGGGTTTTGTCTAAAAGGGCCTTGAAAGTTTCCAAAGATGGAGATTCCACCACCTCCCTAGGCAACCCATCCCAGTGTTTCACCACCCTACTAGGGAGAAAGGTTTTCCTAATATACAACCTAGACCTCCCCAGCTGCAGCTTGAAACCATTGCCCCTTGTTCTGTCCTCTGTTACTACTGAGAACAGCCTAGATCCCTCCTCCTCCTCCTTGGAGCATCCCTTCAAGTAGTTGAAGTTTGCTATCAAATCCCCCCTCAGTCTTCTCTTCTGCAGACTAAATAAGTCTAGTTCCTTCAGTCTATCCTCGTAAGTCATATGCTCCCACTCCATAATCATTTTCGTTGCCCTCCGCTGAACTCTTTGTAATTTGTCAACATCCTTTCTGTAGTGGTGAGCCCAAAACTGGACACAATGTTACAGATGCAGTCTCACTGGTACTGAATAGAGGGGAATAATCACATCTCTCGATCAATATAGAAAGACAGGCCTAAAAGCAAATATGGAAATGCAGTCATCAGTGGCGTAGCAAGTATGACCAGCTGGGGGCCAAGCTCACATTTGTTCTCCTTTATGCCTTACCCCCCCCCAGTCCGGTGGCCCCCCTACAGCCCAACACTGGAGGGCTTGCCCCTACCACCACCACTTGCCACACCCTGGCAGTCATGTTGAAAGTAAATTTTTGAGAAGATGAAGTTAGTTTCAACCAATATGTAGTAAAACGAAAGCCTCAGACATGAGGCCTAGTATAATAGGCCAGGTATGAGGCCTGAGGCCCGAGATAAAGAATAGATGTGCCCTGCTATTGTAAAGCAAAGTGAGCAGAAATCAGGCTGTGAATCTGCAGGCAAGTTCACAGTCTGTCAGGAACAGAGCTGATATTGCAAAACCACATGTTCCTAAAGAAGCCGTAGTCACAGAATACTCATACAAACACATTCCAGCAATGTAGTTCCAGAACATCCCAGTATCAAAAACGGTACGATCTCATTCCCCAGAGACAACAAGGATACACCTTCCTAAAGATAAGGTCAGGATGGCAGTGTGATGAATATGTTTGGATCATCAAACCATCAGGTACAGGATGGTATCACACCACATAAGAGGACACTATGGCTGTGTTCACACACAGGCATTATTTCGATACAAATTGTGTTGAAACAACTTGTATCGAAATAATGCCTTATTTCGAAATAACTTAATTTGCATTAACAGTTTGTTAATGCGAATTAAGGAAAAAAGCTCAAAGCAAAATAGCAGTTTCAGGCAACAGTTATTTCGAAACAAGTCACTGTTGTTTCAAAACAACATGTTCAGACAACATTGTTTCGAAACAATCGTTTCAAAACAACATTGTTTCGACCCCACATGGGGTTTAAGTTGTTTCGAAACAACGGGTGCCGTTGTTTCAAAACAACCATGTGTCGTGTGAACAGGGTATTTCTTATTTCGAAACAACCTCTGTTGTTTCGAAATAAGAGTGCTGTGTGAACACAGCCTATGTAACTTGTTTGCATCAGTGCACAAAAGAGGATCTCAGTGTGCATGTTTCTGGTCAGCCTAAAGGGAGGGAACCAAAAGTTCTGCCATTCACTGAACTGGTCCATTATCACAGGTATATATGTATTAGGTCAGCGGTCTCAAACTCAAATCACCACAAGGGACTCCTGAGGACTAGTACAGGTCCATATGAGGACTAGCACATTAGCCCGAGGGCCACACCACTGAAACCTTTTCATACAATGACATTGCAAATATTGGTAATGATAGTGTCATTGTGGGCTGCAAGAAATAGCTCTAGAAGCTGTGTGTTTGAGACCCCTGTATTAAGTGTACTAGTAGCATGTACAGTGGACTATTGCCTCATCGGCAATAAACATGGACTGGCTGCTGAAATAGATCTCTGGTCGTATTCACTAATCCAGTCATGGTCTGCTATCTACACAGAGCTGGGCCAGTATATACACACAGAGAAAGCAAGCAAGAATACACATACAGACAACACCTGAAAACAGGGTCAATATCATGGGTGGTTATTAAATGATCTGTAAGCACTTTAAAGCTCAGGAATGGCTATCTCGGCTAAATAGCCAAATTATTCCAAATCTTTAGGCAAGAAGATATTACCTTATTAGGCAGAGTTAATGGCGTAAATTCTGACAAAGGATCATCATTTGGCACTCTAGTACAGGAGGGAAAATTCACGGGTATGGGAAATCCTGAATGATTTCTCAGACACGTATGTTTTTGCTAAAATACCAACAACAAGAATGGGGTCTGTAATCAAACAGTTGATCAGAAGATCAGACCGGCCATTCCATCAGAATTCAGTCTTCAGATAGTCTACCATGTTCACTGAAATCATATTCTCTTGGTCCAGGCAAAGAAACAGAAATTTGTGTTGTTTCTGATAGGTTCAGGGAAGCCTTTGAGTGGGTTGAGTGGCTAGTTTTAACTGCCTGGCTTTGAATATTTATGGGTAACCCTAGGTTTGAGATATAAATAGATGCCTTAGACCTAACCCAACAAGATACTATTCTGGTAAATGGCTGCCTAACTAAGGCCCCAGTTTAGCATGATGCTAAAGCATAGGTTCAGTATATAACATAATTAACATAATAAGCTAGAAGGGTACATGATTCAAAGGGACAGCCATGTTAGTTTAGTTCAATAAAACAAACAAGGAGTCCTGTGGCACTTAACGACTAAAAAAATTATGTATTGCACAAGCTTTCGTGGGAGAAAATCCCATTTTGTCAGATGCTTTGGAAATTTCTCCCACGAAAGCTCATGCAATAAATAAATTTGTTAAAGTGCCACAGGACTCCTTGCTTTTTTTAGTGGTACATGAAAAAGTCTTTGATATCCAAAAGAATTGTATATGATAAAAATGGACATCAGCAGTACCATTGCCTGCAACTTGATGGAAAATCAATATGCATTATTTGGATTCTATTGTCCCCTTGCAAGGGTGTGCTCCAAGAAAATTAGAACAGATGATTTGGTATTGCCCCAAAATACATCTGTATTAGCAGAAAATTATAGATCTTATCAAGACTGTTATTGGGATGAGAAATACTATATTCCCCCAACAGAGGGTAAAGTTAGGAATAGATCATAACAAAATAGTTAATGCAGTGCACAAAAGCTTGTTAAAATATTACTGGTGGTAGAGAAAAAAAAGCCAACAGTCACAGCTTGGAAATCTGAGTGTGCCCATTTCTAACAGACTCTGAGTCAGCACCACCTGTAAACATGAACAAGAAGTCCTGTGGCACCTTAAAGACTAACAAATTTATTTGGGCTTAAGCTTTCATGGATTAGAACCAACTTCCTCAGACGCATGAAGTGGAAATAGCAGGTTCCTTGGTATATATACACATGCAAAGAAGGGTGAGTCACATTACTATGGAGAGGACTGGCGTTAACCAGGTCAATTCAAACAGCTGGCTATGGCCCATTCTGAACATCCACACTGTTTGAATTGACCTCATTAACATTGGTTTTGCGCATAATAATGTGACTCATCCTTCTTTGCATGTGTATATATACCTGGCAAACTGCTATTCCCCCTTCATGCAAATGAAGAAGTAGGTTCTCACCCACAAAAGCTTATGCCCAAATAAATTTGTTAGTGTTTAAGATGCCACACGGCTCCTTGTTTGTTTTGCTGAAACAGACTAACACAGCTACCTCTCTGGAACTTAAAGAAACAGGGAGCCCTGTGGCACTTTTAAAGACTAACATATTTATTTACCATGGAATTTGACACTTAATCATGTTTTTCTGTATCAGGGCCATAATGGCTAGCTTCAAAGAATATGGCATGTGGTGGAAAAGAAACATCTAAACTTCTGTTTTCAAAACAAACTATAAAAACTTTATTTCTGCTCCATTTGGAAAATACAGAAGAGCAATAAAAAAAAATTAGAAGTCCAAGATTAATGCTCAAGTTGGGCTTAAGTGAATTTAAGTGGGCTTAAATCAACGTGAGCAACTTCCTGGCTGCATTTGGAGTTCATTTAGTCAACTTAAGCAGTTGCTTAAGGCAACTTAATAACTTCTGCTCTTATAGTCAACTTTAAGAGTTAAGTCAACTTTTTTAAGTCGACTTAATGCAAAGCGCCCATTAAAATCAACTTAATAAAGCCGACTTAGTGCAGTAGATCCTTTTAAGATGACATTATAAAGTCAGCTTAAGCTGGGGACCCATTTAACGTTGACTTAATAAAGTTAATTAAGTCAACTTTAAATGGGTCCCTGTGGCTTAAGCCAACTTTATAAAGTCAGCTTAAACAAATGGGGCCTCACTATGTCGACTTAATAAAGTCAACTTTAAGTAGATCTTATTAAGTCGACTTAACTGAGCCCTGTAGTGTAGACATAGCCATTGAGTGTTTCTTGGAAATATATAATATTAATTTGATATGCATATGTCTATGAACTCAGTAGAAATTTATATTGCAAACAAAGCCCTCCAAATTTCACACAGCTCTTAAAATATCACACATCACTGGCTCAGCTGTTACAGGCACTAACGTACAATCCAGCATAATGACCTGACTGTTCACAGAAGTGCTAATATAACCCATTCATCACCCCGTGTACCACTACCAGGAGCTCTTAGTGGTAATCTGAATGGGTACTTGACCTTGGGGATGCTGTGGCTGACCCTGAAAGATTCTTGTTACCTGCCACTGCCATTGAAATCAATGGGGCTGTGGGTAGTTAATGCAACTATAAATCAGCCTTTATTTACATGATGCACTTCCACCAGAAGTCAGTGGAAACAAAGGGTCCAATCTGACCTATTTCTCCAGGCAAGAACAAGGTTACGGGAATACTGCAATTCATTTAGATCAATTTGCAGGCTCCCATCCATTTTCCCCATTCAGGGCTGAATTCTAGCTAGCATTTCACATGAGGAATCTGAGAGATAATTTTACTCTGAATATTTTAACTCAATTTAGAAAGAGGAAAAGAAAAACTGCAGGTGCATTTGTTGTCTAAGAATCTGATTTTTCAAGTGCACCTAAATGTTAGGAGCCCAAATCCCTCTGCAAAACAGTGAGGCTTCTGTTTCTGAGTCACTGTTAAGTTAATAGGACTATGACAATTGATATCAGCTGAAGATATTCCCCTCAAGATCTTTTGAAAACCCTGCTCTGTGAGTAACTCGTACCGCCCAGGTTACACTGTTTTTTAAACCTTTAACCAATCTGAAGAGTTTTTGTCAGAGACACAAATGTCGATGTTTCAGGGCATGTCAGCCTCTAAAGAATGGGGTTCAGGAGGAAACTTTCCTTGGGGACAAATTATCCCATCACACCTTCCTGTAGAGATTCTAGAAACTTCCCCTGAAATGTTTCACATTGGCCACTATCGAAGACAGGATACCAGAGTAGGTAAACCACAGGTCTGATTGCATCTGGCAATTCTTAGCTTCCTAACCAGCCTGATCCTCCCAGAGCAAAACCCCCATATGGCATTGGTGATGTCTTCTGAGGTTACCATTATTAGGATGTTGTTGGTTACTATCACCTAGTTGATCGGAATCTATTCGCAGATGTTCGGCAGTTTTCTGGCTCAGTCCTAGAGTCTTCAGCTATTGGGTTAAATCAGATGGGTAACAGGAAAGACAATGTTATTCTTGAGATTTTAGGATCGCCAGGAAGAACTGCCTGTGCATGGGGAGGGATGGGAGAGTCCAAGAGGGGGGGAAATGCCGCTTTGCCCCCTGGATTCTGGAGATCCACAGCACTCCTCTACTTCGATCTCTCTTGTCCTCATCAGTAAAGTGGGTTTAATGATCCTGCCCCCATTCCCAGAGCTATTGTAAGGCCAAATGTCTTCTTATCTCTGCTACGGCAGAGATGGGTTCCTACAGGCACCTAGACAGATCAAATGAAGAGGAAAGAGATTATTTCCAGCTCTCCTCCTCAGTTCAGTAAATTGCCTTTTGCAAGTAATGGGGTGGGGGAGACATGCTGCTGTCTGTGAGCAGGGGGGGGAGAGAATTCAATAATTGCCAGTTCGTTGCTGTTAATTGAGATAAATGTGCTTTTCTCTTTCTTATCAAATTACTATGAAGGGTGAGCAGGCTGTACTGCACTGATCTGTCCTTGGTACGGAGAGAGGCCGTATGTGCTTCCTGCTGGCATTGCGAATGATGAATGAGACTTTGCTTAACAACAATGAGTTTTTAGCTACAATTATCACTAATGAGATACCTAAAAGTGAATTTCACCCATTTGTTCCAGATAAACTCCCCCACCTCCCATCCAGCCTGGTTATGGATTTCAGTCCTGCCTCAGAAGGCATCAATGTTGGTTTTTTTAAGTGCTTATATGCTTGAGTCAAAGATTATGGTAGACTCCCACTGAGCTTTGGGCCTGGACAAAATTAATAAGCAGAATAAAGGAAAGTCACAGTGCCTATGTCATGGGATGTACGTCCATGCACCCCTATGTTATGATCTATGTAACTTTTCCATTCACTTTTGCAGTATTATTGTTTGATTATGACATGCAAGGTCCCTTTTGAATGCTCTACCATATGGTTGTGGTATCACATTTCCTGTAGCATCTTTATGTGTGCACATGTGAAGCAGGTTACATGGCTCAGGGAAAAAGGGCACAGACAGAACCCTCTTCCAGCAGCGTGTAAACAGCCAAAGCTTCAAGCAAGTACCTGAGTGAGAGAACAAAGACAAGGTAAATCAAGGTCCCAGGATCAGATGGAACAAAGGATCACAAAAGAAGGGTAGGGGGTCTGAGAGGAGACTTCAAACAGGTACGGACACTTTGAACAAGGGAGAAGCTGCTGGCTTTTTACCAGAGAAATACCAACTTTGAAGCAATACAAAGATTTTGGGGCCTACTCACACGGCCGGGAGGGTCTAAGCTGGCTAAACACCACCAGGAGTCAGTCTTGTGGATAAGACTAAGGGGAATAGTCTAAAGAATAGCCTTGGAATAGTGTTATTAGGTTAGCATGCTTCTTATACATTTTATTTGACTTGCGTCTACTTCTGACTGCTTTATTAAATGGTTGTGTATTGATTTGCTATATACTCACTTAAAATCCTATTCTAATCAATAAACTAGTAGATGTTTTATCTAAAGCTGTGTGGAGTTTACAGGGTGAGAGTGAGGGAAGCTGGGTACAATCCATTTCAATGTTAAATGGACGAACACGAGGTGCTGGTGATGGAGGGTGGCTCCCAATCTCTGTAGGATGGGAATTCCTGGGGTGGTATCTGGGGCTGGGGGATGCTCACTGGGGAACTACCACGTGTGAGGCCCAAGGGCATACCCACTGCCTGGAACCAATTACACGCAGGAAGCTGGTGTGGACTGACCCCCAAAGTAGTCACCTAGCAAAGTGGGGTAAGTGGGGGTTCAGGAGTGGAATCCAGGGGGGTCACAGTGGCACAACAGACCAGATTCTGGGAGCAGCCTACCATAGCCTAATTTTCCATCCCCAGCATTTTGTCTCATCATTTACCCTAGTGCAGTGGTTTTCAAGCTGTGGGTCAGGACGCAGCACTGGGTTACAGACCCTGCTGGGTCGAGGCATCCCCTGCTACCACTGCCAAAAGACTGGAATGCATTGCTGAAAGATGTCATTGTTGGGCTGTGGGCTTAAATTATTTTTTTCAGCTGAGTCCCAAGAAAAAAAAGTTTGAAAATCACTGCCCTAGTGTGAGAGGAAAGTAAATGTTGCCACAGGACCAATATTTAACATTAATATGAACAACTTCAGTAGTCTCAGAGAAATAAGAAATCGAGACCATGGTGTTTCATCCTACCAAAATTCTTCCCTGACATTTTAAAATTACAGGCAGGCATTAAATTCAGTAGCACCTCACTTAACTCCCTTTTTCATTTATAGTGCCTCCCACTTGCATCTCTCGCCTCTGACGCTAACTTCATTCCTTGCCAATAAACCATCTTTGGAAGCAGAACAGCATTAATGAAGAGAAAAAACAAAACTCAGTTAACAATAACCTCAACGGTAATTGCATGATGAGATGTTCACTTGCCCCCTCATGTGTACCTAGGTGCACTTGTTACTCTGATTATGGAGCCTCCTCCATAAAAGCACTTCAGATTTCTAGTTTGAATGGAATACATGCCACCAGGCAAACTATCATGAAACAATTAAATATGGGTCAAGCACTGCATTTAGAAGAGAAGTGGGCATTTTGATCAATGCAGTTTGTACTGTAATTAGGCTGGGCAGAATTCAATCTTTATTTTTTTCATCATTTCAAAGGACCACATCAGAGTTGATTTTTCAATGGGCTTTTTTTAAAGTTTTACACACTGTCAAACTTGCACAAAATTATGGCTTAAGCATTTTTTCAGTTATGATCAATTTAAATTTTCACCATAGCAGGAAGTTGGGGGAGGGTCAGACAACAATTACTGAGAGAGAGCAGACACTGAGATAGCAAACGTTAACATTTTCTACCCACTAAAACACAGATTAACATCACGCATCAAATTGCACAGCAGCTACGTTCTTAAATTAAAGCAGACAAGCAATCCTGTGGCACTTTTAAAGACTAACAAATTTATTTATCACATGAGCATCTGTGGGAGAAAATCCCACTTTTAAAGTGTCTGACAAAGTGGGCTTCTCTCCCACAAAGGCTCATGTGATAAATAAATTTTAATCTTTAAAAGTGCCACAGGATTTCTTGTTTGTTTTGCTGAACTAGACTAACACAGCTACCCCTTTGGAAATTCTTAAATTAAACTCTAAGAAGTTCTCGAGCCCCGGAGTAGTTCCCAGTTCGTGTCTCCTGGGACATGCCACCCAGGGCAAGTGAAGGATGCAGGACTCGGGGGCTCCCCACAGCAGGTGGGTTTCCTGGAAGTTTGTCCCATGGTTTGTCGTGGCCACTGTGGCAAGAAAAGAAGCAGGGGCAGGGCCTCATGGTTACAAGAAGGGCAAGGACCCACCTCAGCACCTCCCCACCCCACCAAGAAGTTGCCATTGCCCCTGAGCAGATGCAGAGTGGCACCACAAGGAACGCAGGACAAATACTGTCCCAGAGCATTTGGCCCAGGACTTGGGCTCTGAATTTCAGGACCGTCCCATCCAACATGGGATGAATGGTCACCCTTTGGGCAATGCTATAATCCAGACTGTACCTGCCCCTGCATGTTTGCAGAAAGGGTGAGAAAGGGACAAGTGTCTTCCCTCTTGCCTCTTCACACCTAGACAGGACCCAGACCCTGGTAGCCCTAATCGTCCCATGAGCATGAGGCAGGAAAGCTAACAAACTGTTTGCACCAGCCTCTCCAGGACACCTTCATGGCATCCTTGAATTTCCAGCCAGTACAAGGAGCTTTACAGTGCAGAATGGGCTCAAAGGGGAGCCTGGCCCCAACACTTGATTAAGGGTTGAACCTTCCCTCACCATATTGGTCACCTCTCCTTTCCAAGCAGTGTTGCCCACTAGATTCCCCATTCCACAACTGGCTCCCACAATCCTTCTTTCTCTGGTGAGAGGCCATGAAAACACTGGAGTGAACAGGAGAAGGAGGATTAGGCAGTTATTCTTTGAAACCAATACTAATTCACCATCAGGGCTCTTAGTGATTATTCTCCTCTCCTCCTCCATCCAGTCATGCTGCAAAATACCAGAGGGTTGTTGAGTTTAGACTGATCCACCAAGGGATGTGAGGCTGTAGCCTGTGAAGAACCAGGAGCCTGCTCCCAACTCTGAGCTGGGCCATGGCCAAAACTTTCCCCATGTGAGTCTATTGTATGGATGTTATAGCTGCTTTTGGGTTTGCCTTTGCCTCTTTTTCTGACATTCAGGAGCACGGCCTGTGTCCCCTGGGCCAGAAAACACAACTGTTCATTAAAACATTTAAATGGCCCCTCACTTCCTCTAGTCTCCAGGAACTAGCTTGTAAAAACTACCCAGAATGCTGTGAGCCTGGAGGCAGTAACTTGCACCCTAGCATACCTACCCACATTGCAACACAGTACCATGAAGTGTGGACGCATGGCCCTTTAAGTGATGTGGCTCAGATGGTGTGGATACACACCATCAGTCCAGTCACAGCCATGTGACCAAACTGGTGCAAACTACACTGGTCACAAGCTAGTTCTTAGAGACCGTGTCATCTTGGATACAGAATGTTTCTGGATAAGGAGAGTTGTGGGAGGGGGGAATACAATTTGATCTGACTGTAAGTTTTTATGGACTTAAAAAACTCTCAACACACTTCAAAGTTTTAGAGTTTCTCCATTCATCTCATCTTGGAGGAAAAGGGCTCAGCAGCCAGTTTGTAACTAAAAATTCAAACAGTGCTCTCCTCACTAGATGGACCAGTGTGGAGATTTTCTTGCCAGACTGATCATGTTATGATCAGCTGAGAGCAGTGGTTGCTGCTTGGCAGGCAGGTGTACGAGAGGAGCATGTCCATCTGTTGTAATTGGCCAAACTTTTTAGCCCTTGGTACCAAATGCTCAGGCCCTGAGTATGAGTGTAGGCACCTAAATACATGGTATGTGGTTCATGGAGGGGGCAGTATGATGGGACAGCCTAATTTGACAATTAACTGATCTTTGACTGCTAGCAGTAAATATGCCCAATGCCCTATGATGGGATGTCGGATGTGGTGGGCTCGGTGTTACTACAGAGAATTCTTTCCAGGTGTATGGTTGGTGAGTCTTGCCCACATGCTCAGAGTTTAGTTGATCGCCATATTTGGGGTCAGGAAGAAATTTCCTCCAAGGCAGATTGGCAAAGGCTGGGGTGGGGGGATTGCCTTCCTCTGCAGCATGGGGCACTGATCGCTTGCTGGTGGATTCTTTGTACCCTGAAGTCTTTAAACAATGATTTGAGGACTTTAATAACTCAGTCATAGGTAACAGGTCTATTACAGGGGTGGGTGGGTGAGGTTTTGAGGCCTGCATTGTGCAGGAGGTCAGACTAGATAATCATATTGGTCCTTTCTGACGTCATGTCAAGTTGGCAGGCAGTAACGAGTGGTGTGCCCCAGGGGTCGG
>ML682002.1:924209-1122028 GCA_007922195.1 Podocnemis expansa | reverse complement strand
GGCCATTTCGAAAGAAGCGGTTTGCTTCTTTCGAAATGGCCGTGCATCGTGTGGCCATGGCACTCCTTATTTCGAAACAACCTCTGTTGTTTCAAAATAAGGAGTGTGTGTGGACATACCCAAGGAAAGCAGGCCATGCCTAGAAAATGGGGACATCTATCTTGGAAACAGACAGCAGCTCCAAAAAGCGTTTAATGGCCATGATGGTTCCCTAGGGACTTTTCCTAAAAAAATCCTGGTCATTGTGCCTATCAGAAGAACCCAGAAATGCTCCCTCTTTCCCAAGGACCACCTAGAAAACTAGTTGAATCCCAGACTGTTAAACCCATAGGTACTAGCCAGTGTCCCACAGAAAACCAGGATCTCATCCGTGTGTATTATTATGCTAGCACCCAGAGCCCTCACTTCGGACTGGGGCACTATCGTGCTAGTGGTTGGAAAAATATATCAAACCTATATTAGGGAATTTGCAAGTTATGGCCAAGTCTATACTGACAGGGGGAAATTTGTCACCATCAGTTTGATCTCTCTGATTCGATTGATAAGTCAGTGAAGATCCGTTCAGTCAATTTGGAATTCGACTCAGTAACTCCACCCCCATAAGAAGAGCACCACTAAGCTGAAGGCACAGCATTTCCCTTTGATTTAGGTTAGTGGAGCCACAGAGGTAAGTGGATATTAGAAAGTCAAAGGAAGATATTTTACATAGCTTATGTATCTCCCTTCAACTGCCAAAGTATAGACCAGGTCTAAGAAATTAGGTGATATATGCAGGGTTCAGGGAACTGGGATTTAGTCAAATAGGTGTACTGGAATAAATACATGTATTTGTAGGCTTAGTCTTACAACTAGATAAAGTTGGTGACCTTCAACCCCTCCTGTGCTTGACCTAGCCATCATTAATTGGTTAATCCTGACTGAGATGGGAAGTGAAGGAGATAGTAAAGACTTGACAGATCAGGTTAGAAAGAGAGCTAGATGTGTTAGGTACAGCATAGAAGGTGGTACTCACAAGGGCTATGTCTACACTAGAGAGCTCAGTGAAGTCAACTTAACAAAGTTGACTTAAAAGTTAAGTTGACCTAACAAAGTCTATTTAAAGGCTACATCCACACTGGAGGGCTCTGTTAAGTCAACTTTATTAAGTCGACTTAATAAAGCCTACAGTGTAGATGATCCTATCTACAACACGTTAAGTCAACTTAATAAAGTCAACTTTAATGCTTAAGCCAACTTTAAGGGCTGGAGTTATTAGGTCAATTTAAACAAGTGCTTAAGTCAACTTAATAAAAGCCCAACGTGGACGTGGCTTTCCTTAGGTCAAAAGAAAATACCCAGAATCATGAAAGAAGCAGATGAATCTGGCATCATTATCAAGAAGTAGGAGGCCAAGTATCCAAAGACACAGTGACTCCACAAAGGTAGGAGGGCACTGTACCATCTTGCTCAGCACAGCTCCTGCAGCCATGCATGCTTTGATATCTTTGGGATGTGGCTTCATGGACAGAGCTCTAGCTTGGACAAGAACCACTGGCTGAGTTTGGGAAGAGAAGCTGCTGGCTGTGTCGGAGAAGGGACAAAGAGGTCTCCCTGGGTTGGGTGACCAGATAGCAATTGTGAAAAATAAGAGCACCTTTTTTTTTTCTGAGGAGGGGTTATAATTGCATATATACGACAAAGTCCAAAATGCTGAGACAATCCTGATAATATCAGGACATCTGGTCACCTTCACTGCCCCAGAAGATCTTGAAGTGACACCAGGGCTGGCAACATTTGTCTGCATGCCTAGGTTTCAGCACTTGGATGGATCCAACCCATTCCACTCACAGGCTGTGCCTGAAGAAGCTATATGTTTCCAAAGACTATCAGTTTGGGCTAATTGGGTCTGCTGTGTGTACTCACTTCCTCTCCCAAAAGAAACAAACCCTCTTTTTGGGTTCCATCTGTTTGTCAATACATTAACACCAACCCACCGAGGGGACCTGAGAAGGGAGCCACCTAAAGGTTGCTGTCACTTAAAGAAACAGAGGTTCAACTGCTGCAATCATGTAGGCTCCGAGATAGTTGATGGTCCCACTCCCTATGTGATCAGTAGTCTGACAGACTAGAAGCTGGAGTCAGAAGAGATCTCTGAATGACATCAGACTGGGAACACAAGCGACTTCAGTCTGATGTAGACACTCGACTCACTCCTAGAAGTTACTGGATTCAGCCAGGATGGATCTGGCTTTATGGGGTGTGTGCTCGCTACTCAATTTGGATCAAGGTCTTGCAAGGTCTCTGCAAGAGGCAAGATAGGCCAGGCATTGGCCAGGACCAGCACACTGTGCTATAATCAACAAGAAAATTGAAGGCAGAAGGGGATCAGGCAGCTTGGGGCCCTAGGAACACTGCATTATGGTGCCCCCTTAAGCCCCACCCTCATGCTAAGTCTCACTTAGAGTGGTCAGGACAGGTGCGTCCTTCAGCAAAACCATCTGTAGGCTGGTGGGACCCCATAACATATCCCAGCAGCTTTCCTGGCATGCACTGGGTCAGCTGTACTTCATTTCCTGCTATAAATAGTGCCCTTGACTGCAGTGGACAGGTAGACTCCTCACGAGAGCAGCAGTCTTGGCCTGCCCATTCCATTGAGATGAATGGGGAGAAGCTCTCTCGCGCTCAGAGCTATTGTTTCAGGTTGTCTACAGATTCAGGCGGGCATCACAACACTGGTTACACACGGGTCACATGTCTGAGCTTTTCTTCAGCAAAAAAAAAAAAAAAGCTAGAAACTTTCTTTCTTTTCGGTTAGTGAAAGCTGCATTTCTGGTGCCATTATGTGACCAAGGAACCAAAGCCCTCATGTGAGCCTATAATGCCTCTGCCCAAATCAGGGCCCCACAAAAGAGAGGATACATACGACATATGGTTAATGTAGGGACAGGCAATCTGTAGGGCTGGATCCCCCATTGCCCCAATGCTTTTGTCACCTTTCACATTAGCGCTAAGTGAGTGCAGAACACTGCCCTTCTGACCCAATCGCACCCACTTCGCTCTGGAAATCAACAATGGGGAACGGGGCCCAGGGGGGCTGAAGGCCTTCCCGATTTTCCTTGCAGAAGGAAGAATCCAGAACTCATTATAATTTCAAGCTGTGCTAGTATACAGATGAGATTCAATTTCTGAGTGAATCTATCTAAAAGGAGGGAGTGGGCTGTGGTTTCGGGATAAAAGGCAACCCCAGCCATCTCCCTGCTCACAGTGAGACTGCCCCAGGAGCATAATGTCAGCCATGATTATTCTTCCATTCTAATTTTTCTCTGCCCTCTTTCTGATCTGTTTTTTCACATTCCCTCATTCTCTGGTCTGTTTCCCATTGTGCTTTTTTTTCCAGACTCTTTCTTAAAACACAGGCCCTCAGCCACTTACCAGTACCTTCACACAATCCGGTTCATCTAACAGAATTTGGTCCCATTTTGGCACATCACACCATTAAAACTCTGTTCCTGCCACTGTTAAATTGTCTTATGTTTTATCTGGTCTATTGCTCATATTTATAACCTCTGGGGCCACCCAGAATAATTCTGCCCCATTCCTTTGGTGTACAGCCCTGAATACTGACAGACGTAAGATCCTGTTCTCTATCCTATCCTACTCTCCGTCTCAGCCTCTTATGATGCTGACTCAGGATCCAAGGGCTTTCCTCTCCTCACCTCAGTTCTAGGGAGTCTAGGGACTTTCTAGGACAGGCTTGTCTAACCTGTGGCCTGGGGGTCAGACTCCGGCCCGCCAAGAGCTTTCTAGTGGCCTGTGGAGTTCAGCTGCAAAAGCCTGGGAGCTGGGGCTGGCCAGGGCCCTTGTCAAGTTCCCGCCCTGCACACAGCACAGCTACAGGGAGGCATGGCATGGCCGGAGAGCTGTTCAGGGGCTGGATTCAGTCCCTTTCAGGTGAACAGGTAAAGGGAGAGTGCCCTGAGCAGTTTAAAATCCTGGCCTGGACATCCCCCCAGTTTTTCTCTCCTCCCACACTGCTAACCCCAGCACCCCTGTCCTTCCCCTGACCTTAGTGGCAAAATCTCTTCTGTAAAGATTGCTACCCACAAATGTTTCTGGTGCAGAGATGCCTAAGGCCAAAACCTGTGACCTGTGCAGAACTGCTGTGGTTTCGGTCCTGTCTCTGTTTGACTCTGTTCTCCTTTCCATCTTCCCCGCACCTCTTTCCTTTCCCTGAGCAGTGCTTGGCAGGGGGTGAGGAGACCAGAGCTGGTGGGGTCCCTGTTAGGAAGTAGCTGAGTCCTGCCACCCAGCTGCTCTGCTCCCCCCACCTCACCTTTCTCCCCCACCCCTCCTCTTCCATGCACCTCGTCGTGCTTTGCTCCCCATGCTCTGCCTTGCCCCCCCACACAGGTACCTCTGCCCCCCTTGTCCTCTGTACACAGTGCAAGCAAAAGCAATGCCAAATATCACACTAATTATTTTATTAATAAGATCAATTTCTATGTCTGATCTATCAAACCTTTTCTCATCAGCCCCCCAACTAAGAAAAGAATTGCAATGTGGCCCTTCACCCAAAAAGGTTAGACACCCCAAGGCGGCATTTGTCTGCGAAATGGAGCATGGGGAAACATAAGCGCCGTAAAACTTTTTTTTTTTAATTTGAGCTTGAGTAGGGCAGAGGAGGTGGAAGCTTGTGCCTTCATTTGGGATTAGGTGGAGGACTCCAGGGGATAGCCCTGCTCAGAGAGAAGGATGGATCTTGAGAGGGCCATTGTCCCTGGGAAGACTGAGAGGTCATGAAGCCCAAGGAGTAATGGCCATGGGGCCCAGGGTCAGGGGTTGGAGACCTCATACAAGGTCTTGAATGCATTTGTTTCACTGTTCCTTGCTGGACTTTGTATTGGCCTCAGAAGTGGAGAGACTAATAATGAGCTGGCCAGAGAAGTGAGACACAAGATACAGGCCACCACCATGAGGCCAGAGCAGCCGTTGGCCAGGGGTGCTAGATGGGGAGAGCTTGCTATGGCGTGTCCCACCATGAGGGGTGCACCAAAGATTAATCCACTCTTCTACACCCCCATTGTTTTCAACAGGTGTTGCAAGTGCTCAGTACCTCTGAAAAATCAGGATATTAATTCCCAGTCCAGGAAAACCCTTGAACACATACTTAAATTTAAACCTAAGTAGTCCCACTGAAGTCAATGGGTTTAACTACATGCTTAAAATTAAGCACTTTCATGATCAGGTTGTTGTGCCCTGATCCCAAGTCCCTGGAAGGAAGTCAGAGTCTTTCTCTGGACTATGTATCAAGCTTTAAACCAACCTGTCAATGTGGCAGCTAGGGGCCTCTTCATGGCTGCTTTTCGTATTCAAAAGGGCCTAGTGGGTTATGCTTTCTTCAACTCTCAGTGTAGATAGGAAATTGTGATTATCATTACCATGAATAAATCAGAGTAGAACAGAAACGTCCTATTTTCTTCTATTTCTGTCTTGAGAATAAGAGATTCTTCTGCCTAGGAATTGACAGAAGCCGAGCTGACTGACAGATTGTGTTGGCTTAGCAGAAGGCTATTTTTAGAGCATTTCTATGAAGCAACTCAGAGCATTCACAAAACAATCCCAGAACAACCATCAGAATTTTTTCCCCCTCCTTAATTTTGTTGATAACCTGTAAAGCTCCAACCTGCTATGGTCTCTCATCTCTTCTATTCACATCCTCCAGCTTTTTGTGAGAACCCTGAATTCATGGTAGTGAGCTCTCGAGCTGAACCTAGTTTGCATATTTCCTGGAGAAGTGTCAGGCTACTTTGAACCCAGTCAGTGATGTGCCAGTAATTATTTAATTCTGGCAACTCCTCACATCTTCAATTTAGTTGATTCTGAGAGTGAGGAAACTGAGGCAGAGAGGTCAAGCAACTTGACCAAGGGCACAGAGGGAGTCAGAAACAGGATTATAATTCAGGGCTCTATAATGCAGGAGTCACTGTTTTGTGCTCACTGCACCTCTCTATGGGTATGTCTACACTGGAGGCTCTGTTAAGTCTGTGGTAGAGGCAAGAAATTAACCCAAATCTCCCAATTCACAGCACAGTGCTCTGTCAGATCTGCAGCTTGATAATTCTTACATGACTGTGTAAGTGTGGCTAGTTCAGTCCTGCTACTGGCTATTCAGAGAGGGCATCGGACCAAATCTACACATTCTCAAAAAGAGACATAGTGAAATCTTAGCACTTGCCACTCAGCTCTCCATGTATGTACAAACATGTGTGTGAGAGATATGGTAATTTCCTGCAATATCCTAGACAAACATTGTTGAATTACATGTAAGTATCATCAGAGTTCATTGTATTAAAAATGTAAAGTTTAAGTATTGTTGTGGGGTTGTCTCTAACTTTTCTAGAGGCGAGCTGTGGCCAGTGAAACCTTGTGAAGGATTATGAGCTTCAAAGGACTATTTTAAACAACGCTGTCTGACACTGTAAGGGTGGTTCATAGGAAATATCAAAGGAGAAGGGAATGCAGACTTCCACCTCTGATTATGCAAAGATCCAACCTTTTGAAGAAATTTCCAGGGGGTAGCCATGTTAGTTTGTGTACAGCAAAAACAACGAGAGTCCTGTGGCACTTTATAGACTGAGAGATTTCTTTGGGCATAAGCTTTCATGGGCTCCACACACTTCATCAGATGCATGAAGTGGAAACTACAGTTGAGAGGTATATATACACGTGCCAAGATGGAGGAGGGCAAGTGGCAGCACAGTCAGTAGGTGGGGCCCATTCACACCAGTTGATAAAAGGGAGAGAATCTGGGAACAAGGACAATCACTCTTCTTCATGTGCTAACCGTTCGAAGTCCCTGTTCAGACCCCGTCTGATTGTGTCAAGTTTGCAAATCAGCTCCAGCTCTGCAGTTTCACACCAAAGTCTATTTTTGAAGGGTTTTTTTGTTGAATTCTGGCAACTTTCAAGTCTGCTACTGAGTGCCCATGGAGACTGACGTGTTCTCCTACTGGTTTATGGATGTTGCCATTTTTGATGTCCAGTTTGTGTCCATTGATCCTTTTGCACAAGGACAGTCCGGTTTGTCCAATGTACATGGCAGAGGGGAATTGCTGGCACGTGATGGCATATACCACATTAGGAGTATGTCTACACAGCACTTTTATTTCGAAATAACACTGGTTATTTTGAAATAAAAGATATTTGGTCCACATGACGTTTTCTTATTTCAAAAGGACGGATCCCATCCTTTCGAAATAAGAACTGTCGTTTTGAAACAGGATAAACCCCGATTGTTTCAAAACGGCTCTTATTTTGAAATGGTTATTTCGAAATAAGGCCATTTGGACGTTATTTCAAAACAACACCATTGTTTTGAAACAACTGTTTCGAAACAACATGTCCAAACGGCCTTATTTCGAAATAACCATTTCAAAATAAGAGCCATTTCGAAAGCAGGCTTTCCCTTAATTTGAACTAACATTTTCTTAATTCGAATTAACTTATTTCGCAATAACTCATTTCAAAATACTTATTTTGAAATAATGATATGTGTGTAGACATGGCCTAGAGGATGTGCGGTGAATGAGCTGCTGATGGTGTGGCTGATGTGGTTGGGTCCCATGATGGTATTGCTAAAGTCGATGTGTGAGCAGAGTTGGCAATGGGCTTTGTTGCAAGGATAGGTTCCTGGATTAGTGTTCTTGTTGTATGGTGTTCAGTTCCTGGTGAGTATTTGCTTTAGGTTTGGGGACTGTCTGTAAGCAAGGACGGGCCTGCCTCCCAAGGCTTGAGAGACTGTTGGATCATCTTCTAAGATAGGTTGTAGATCTTTGATGATGTATTTTAGAGATTTTAGCTGAGGACTGTATGTGATGGCCAGTAGTGTTCTGTTGTTTTCTTTGTCAGGTCTGTCCTGTAGTAGGTGGCTCCTGCGTACCCATCTGGCTCTGTCAATTTGTTTTTTCACTTCACCAGGTGGGTGCTGTAGTTTCAGGAATGCCTGATAGAGATCTTGTAGGTGTTTATCTCTGTCTGAGGGATCAGAGCAGATCCGGTTGTACCTTAAGGCTTGGCTGTAGGTGACGGATCATGTAATGTGTCCTGGGCAGAAGCTGGAGGCATGTAGGTATGCACTGCAGTCAGTGGGTGGTGTTAATGAGGCCATCCCTTGTATGTATGGTAGTGTCCAAGAAGTGGATTTCTTATGTGGACTGGTCTAAGCTGAGGTTGATGGTGGGGTAGAAATTGTTGAAGTCACACTGAAATTCTTCCAAGGACTCTTTCCCATGGGTTCAGATGATGAAAATGTCATCAATGTAACATAGGTGAAGAAGAGGCAATAGTGGACGAGATTCGAGGAAGTGATGTTCTAGGTCAGCCATAAAGATGTTGGCGTACTGTGGGGCCACGTGGGTTTTGAAGCTTTGGTCTGGGAGAGAACCTGTGCCTGGCTAACACAGCTACCCCTTTGGAACATTGTCTGCCCGATTACCTGTTCACGGTTTCTGAATATTAAAGGCCCAAAATGGATAAAGGAGTGACTCTCACTACCATGTAAGTCCATTTATCTTAAGTTGCTAGGGCTATGAAAAAACCCACCCCCTGCATGAAGCAAGTTATAGTGACCTAAGCCCTGTCCACACCTGTAATAGATCAGCGGGAGGCACTCTCCTGCCAACATAACTTCCACCGTTCACAGAGGTGCAGTAATTATACCGAGGGGACAATGCTCTCTCATCAGCGTACAGTGTCTTCTCTGATGCTCTACAGCGGCACAGGTTGCATCTGGGCCATTGTCGCTTCTAATGTAGACCTGCCCTCAGATTCATGGGTGTGCTAATTCTGAGCTAACAGCCCCTGTGAACTTGCGACCACAGGAAAAGAAAACCCTTGGGTGCTGTTTGCAGGTGTGACTCCTACTAGAGCCCAAGGCTGGAGGCAAAGGATGATGTCTGCTAAGCTTAGCAGCATACGTGTAGAAATCTTCTAATGTTCTTAATATATTTTCTCTGGAATGCTTTCACCTCAAGAGTACATGAACTTCCTTAGAAAAGGCTGTGTTAAAATTTTGCTTTAAAATTATAGTCAATAGTGCTGTTGACAGCCTCTGAGGAGAAAAGCAAAGCAGCCTGCCTGGGCAGTCTAATTTGCTGGGGAACTCAAAAAAGGCTGGAAGCTGCACATCCTGCAAAGACCCAATTCAGGAGGGGTGTCACATGTGTCACTGCCCAAGACAGTATCTGATGGCAGGGGAATCAGGATCCAAAAGGGCTTGCCTTTGGGGGCTAATTGAGGGAGGGGGAAATACAGGTGCAGCTGCCTGGAACTGGCCATGTCCTAAACAATTCTCTTGCCATCATGTGCCAGAAATGCATGCCTCCCCCCTTATACACTGGACAGACAGGACAGTCTCTGTGCAAAAGAATAAATGGACCGCAGTCAGACAGCAGAAAATAACAATAGGGGAACACTTCAATCTCCCTGCTTGCTCCATTGATGATTTGTTATAGCTATGCTCAAACAAATGGATACCAAATCGAAGCTTCAAACAGAAACTACAGAACTGGAATTCACACGGAGATCTGATGTTGTTGCCTTAGGGTGAAATAAGGACTATGGATTTTTGTTCTCATTACAAAAGATGATTTGACCTCACCTTCCTCTATGTGCTGTTCCCCAGTGTTTGAATCGTAACAACGGCTTTGATTTGCTGTAACAGTCTGACCTGACCTTATGACTTACACTTCCCTGCATTTATTTGCCTCCCATTCTGTAAGTTCCCCCATCTTCGAAGCATCTGGTGAAGTGGAATTTTCTCCTACGAAAGCTCATGCAATAAATAAATTTGTTAGTCTTTAAGTGCCCCAGGACTCCTTGTTTGTTTTGCTGAACTAGACTGACATGGCTACCCTCTTGGAACTACATCTGAACTGGAATTTGGTCCCGTAAGCCAGGTTTCCCCATATTACCTGGAAAACCAGTCACTACCAGAGCAGCTGACGACCTGCTCTAGACCAGCGGTTCTCAACATTTTGCAGGTCGTGACACGCTTGGTGGCATATTGCGACCCTACAGGAGGCACCAGCACACACACACACCCCCCAGGCCAAATCCAGCTCTCTGCGACACACAGTAATGTGGCCCATCACAGTGGTTGAGAACCACTGGTCAAGACAGCTCTGGCATCCTTTAGAGAGAATGGTCTCAAAAAAACCAATGTCAGCATATTTCACTATCCTGCACAAAAACGTGGCCTGTCTCTAGTCTGAGCAGCAGCCTTAGAAATGTGGGACTTCTCCACAATGCACAGCACAGCAGATCCTCATGAGACGAGGAGCAGGCCGTTCATTAGGCATAACGAGGGGATGAGAAGCGAGATGCTAGCTCTCTAATACAGCTGACAACACAGATTTCAACTGCTTAATCAAAGGTTGCATGGACCCTAGTGCAGTTCTGTCTCTCATGCACCTAGACACCCAGATGATGAAGAAAGCAAGCAAAGGCCCAGTATTTCTCCCATTTAAATCAGTGGCAAAACTCCCATGGGCCTGATCAGAGAAGCGGAGGCCCCAAATGGGCAGAGTTTCAGTATCTTGTTAAACTGGGGTAGACAAGTGCTCAGTTGCTTCTCTGAATGGAATGTGAAACCTTTAAATAATAATAGCTCGTGAATCCTCTCTATCTTCATAGACAGAAGAACTGAGGCACAAAGTGGGAAAGGATTTCCCTGAGGTCATGAAGTGAATCTGGATCAGAAGATCCTGCTTCTCAGCACCTGGCTCTCATCACTTGACAATCACTCAAATTTCACGCCTCTCTAGCGCACATGAAATTTGCAAACTGACAGAATTGAGGCAATTTAGAGTCTTTTATCCAAATGGCTCATTAAAGGCACTGGGGCCAGAGCTCTGAGATTCAAAACTCCAAAATTATTGTCTCCTCAGCACATCCAAATCCCTCCCGCCTCAGCTAATGACTTGCCAGGTCCCCATAAAATCAAGTGAAAATGTTGTGTTTAAGCAGATTAACGTAGGCTACTTCAAAAGCTGTGGAGGTCACCTCTTCAGATTGCACTTTTATGGTTGGCAATTCATTGCTTCGATGGTTGAGTACCTTTGCCAATAGGGGAAGGTTTGCGAGCAGATGCAATTATTTAAATCACACCTGCCGCAGCACAAATAACAGAACCCTTTTCTCTAAAGCAATGTGAGTGTGCCTTCCTGTGGGGTGACGTACGGGAGTCAGATAGCAGCCAATGTCACTGTAGCTTTGCTCCCAGCCCTGTCTTGAAAAACACCCAGTCTATCACTTCGCCCCTGGGGGGACGGGTAGGTCACCAACTTCACCCTAGGCATGCCCTGGCCTAGCGGAAAGATTTTGCAGAGGAAAAGCTAAACATGAAATGTATGTAGAGGTGATACAATTACTCAGCAGCCAGAGATGGGAAAGGAAAATACAACTGCAGCAGAGGCTGGGGGACAAGCTGGTACGATGCCCTGCTCCACCCATGTTCCAACTCCTGTACATGAAACTTGCTTGCTATGCCCTTGTCATCCACCCGCTGGCTGAGACTTCACCTCACAACTTCTCATGCTCGAGTTAAAATGGGGCAGCAGTGGTTAGCTCCTGGATCTAACTGGCTTAGGTGTTGTGGGATCCGTCACACAATCTGCCATGGACTTGTCATGTCAGTCTCTGTGCCTCAGTTTCCCTATCAATCAAATTGAGATGACTATATGCTCACTTTGGGGAACCAGGTTCAGAGCCTTGGACGAAACCTGCCATACAGATCAGAGTATTATTATTATTATTACAAGAAAATATGCATCTGCTCTTTCTTATGACAATCTGATTTGAACGGAAGAAAATAACATACAGTAGTTGTTTCTACTTCTGTAGCAGACAGAGCCCCAGCTGAGACTGAAGTTCCAATATACCATGCACTGTGTATACTCATCATAAGTGATAAACCTTGCTGCAAAGAGCATGGAAGGATAGAAAGTGAAGTAAGTTACCCAAGGGCATATAGCAGATCAGAGGCGGAGTGCGAATTGACTCTAGTCTCTGAGTCCTTAGCCACTAGCTCATGGTACTAAAACATATTGTAGACTGGTGCACCTATTCCCCAGATTGTTGTTTTTCATGATCACATGCCTTGCTAATGTGCCAGCCATTGTCTTCTGTGTGGGCACAGAGCTGGGATTTATCCACCCATACAGCTCATGCAGGCACTGGGCAGCATCAACTCATCTAGAACTAATTATTCCTCTCTAGATGATGCCCACCCAGAAGGGAAAAAGTGGCCTGGAGAAAGCCATCACCTCTGGGATTAGTGACTCACCTCTGGGTAGCAAGGTCTTGGTTGAAGCCAGCTCTGTGATCTGCAATAGTGCATCTATTTCTGGTGTCTGCATTGGGAAAAGGACGGTTGCAAAGTTGGAGAGGATGCAAGAAAGAGCCACAGAGAAATGATCTGGGGGCAGGAGAGAAATGACTTAAGATGAGAGACCTAGAAACCTCAGTCTGTTCAGCTGAGTACAGAGAGGATCAAGACATGCCTCATTTCCAATTTATAAATACCAGCCCAGGAAGAAACTAACGGATCCTAACAGGCTTTTTAATGTAGTGGAGAAAGGCGAGACAAGACCCAGTCAGTGCCTGAAAGCTGAAGCCAGACCAATTCAAATTAGAAATAAAGGCCCAGATTTCTAACTGTGGCTGAGTAACCACAGGAACAAACTACCTAGGGATGCCTTTCTGGAAGGAATGATTTACCCATCACAAGTTAATGGGCTCAATAACAGTGAAATTCTCTGGCCTGTACATACAAGAATCAGACTAGATGGTCCTATGGTCCCTGCTGTGTCAACATCTAATACTCTGAGTGACTTTGGCTATGTCCACATATACATTGTTATTTCGAAATAAATTATTTTGAAATGAGTTATTTTGAAATAAAATCTTTATTTTGAAATAAGTTAATTCGAATTAAGAAGATGTTAATTCGACTTATGGGAAAAGCTCAAAGCAAAATAGCATGTCCAAACACAGGGCTTGCTATTTCGCTTTAGGAGAGGGGCACCATGGGAGGTGCGGCAACATGACCCCCTCCCTGGGGGCCATGCCCCCACCCAATATAGGCTAAAAGGAAGGCAGCCTGGGAAGGAGAATGGCAAAAGTGTTATTTTGAAATAATGGTTATTTCAAAATAACACGTCTGAACGGCATTATTTCGAAATAACCATTTCGAAATAACAGCCAGTTTGATTTAAAGAAGGTTTAAGCTATTTCAAAATGACAGCTCTTATTTTGAAATGACAGAGCCTGTCATTTCGAAATAAGAATACGTCGTGTGTACCTAATCTCTTTTATTTTGAAATAACACTGACTTGCGGACATACCCTTTGTGTCTGGTCTGCACTTAGCTGTTTATTACCAGCATCTGACTTATTAGGGAATCATCAGAGATGTGGCTGGGACATCAAGGCTTCAAAGAGAAACAGCTGAACTCGAATTAATATGCAAGCTAAACTCTGTGAAAGCAGGACTTAATAGAGACTATGGTTTCTTTTCCCATTACAAAAGGTAATTTGACTTCAGGCTTCCCATGGTTTGAACCTAACAACTGCTCTGATTTGCTGTTACTGTATGACCTGATCCTATGTTTTACACCCCATTGCATTTATTTTCATTCCATTCTGTAAGTTCATCCACCTTCGAAGCCTCTGACAAAGTGGGATTTTCTCCCACGAAAGCTCATGCGAAAAATAAATCTGTTAGTCTTAAAGTGCCACACGACTCTTTTTTTTTTTTTTGGCTGGACTAGACTAACACGGCTATCCCTTTGGAAATTATTAGGGAGTAGCCACCCATCATGGGCACTTTTGCAGGCATCAGTCTGACAAAGGGGCAGGGGATATAAAGTTTGACGCTCCAGGCTATGGGGCCACCTCTAAGTTTTAGGCCTCTGGTAAAAACTTTCTGTAAGGATAGTTTCTCCCATAAATGCAATTGCAGCATTTCTCACACCTCCCTCTGAAACACCTGGTGCTGGCCACTCCTGGAGACCAGGCTGGATGGACAGCTTGTCTGAAATAGCATGGCAGCCCTTCTCTTCCTGCGCTGTGCTATCATGTAACTCCCGCTGGCCGTAGCACACGTGTAGCATCTATGAACCAAACAGGCAATGTTCCCTTAAGTGCCATTAGGGAAAGGTGCTGGAGAAGCGTGGCGGCAGCTGTGGTGACCAGATTACTCTCTCTTCACCCATGGAGCAGGAAGCAGCAGGGCAAGCTGCCCCATGCCATAGGCTGGATATTTTTCCCAGCCAAGCTGAACCAGACCCCCTCCCATTCAGCACCTGCTGGTGGGGCCAGCCTTTGCAGAAGAGCCTCACAGCTCGCAGCGTGACATTTACAGCCACAAAAGAGCACATCCTGGGCTCGGCTGGCCCCACGTATGCGTGTCAAGCAGTTGATCAGAGTGACGTTTGGTATCTATGACCCAGTCAGCCTTTTGGCCTCCCAGTTCCTGCTCTCAAGCCTGGTAGCTCACCAAGCCTTGCCTGCCTGAGAGAGACCACAGGATTCATTCTGCATCCAGATCCGATTTTCCCCATCACTCCTATCCTGCTAGCCATGGCACCTGGGCACCGACTGCCCTGCATGGAGACAGGGTCTATAACCATCCAGAGTTCCTGAGTGAGCAGGAAGTTTTGAGTTACACAGTGAAGGACAATTCAAATTCCCCTGCCTGGCTCTTTTGGGGCTCTTTTGTTTCCTGCCTGCCAAAGAAGATGCTGGCCCAAATGCCAGGGTGATTAACATCTGGAAGCTTGGGCTGACAACTGAATCCTCAGATGGGATTTCCAATCACACCAGCAGGCCATAAATCATCCCTAACACAGGTGTATTATGGAGGTGTAATGATGCAGGAGACGCAGGGAGGACAGAGACAAGGTCTGAAATTCTCTGGTCATGCTCGTTTTTCCCTTCAACATACAATAATTCCCCCCATCCATACCAACCTGGACATGCCTGGAGAAAACAATCCAGCCTCTAGCATGCTCCTGTGCTGACAGCCATGGAAAACTACAAGGTGCGTCCCTATACGATTTGCAGTGATGTTTTAGCTATGTTTGCTCCAGGATATTAGTAAGACAAGGTGGGTGAGATAAGATCATTTCGTGAACCAACCTCTGCTGCTGAAAAAGACAAGTTTTCGAGCTACATGGTGTTCTTCTCCAGGTCTGGGAAAGGTAGTTCAAGTCCCACCACTATTTTCCTGGTCTACACTGACCGGCAAATTCAGTGGCAGTTGACAGGAGTTATGCAAGCTCCGTAGAGTAGCTTGCACAACTTCTCTTGACTTCCTAACTTCCCTTCTATGTGCCTTCTCCACTACATTGCACCGATAGGAAATGCACACCTGTCAACGCCGTGCTATGCTTTTTCTGGAAGTGGCTTAAACATAGCCTAAATACAAATCTTGTGCTATGACACAACAAAGGGAGTGGGAGAGAAACACAGGCACTTTAGAGAATAAAAATAAAACTGTTTCTGTCTGTATCTCACTCTCTATCTATCTTCATGCAAGTTTCTATCAAAAGATGGGTATTTAACCATCATCTTGCACAATGGAGAACGAGGCCACGTAGCTACTTTGTCTAACTGCACAAGATTGGTCACTACTGAGAAATATCTCATTTAATCAGATGCCATTTCCACCTGTTTCTCAATATTTTTATAGCAATTTTCCCCCCTCTATTAAGCTGGAGCTGCGTTTGTCATGTCGCAGCCTGAGTCACAGTCTTACCTGCTTATCCGCACCAGGCAATGCACAAAAACATCCCTGTTTTTCAAAAATGTTCGATGCCTGTAGAAAAGAGAGCTATAATGATTGCTCTACAAAGCACATCAAGAAATTAAACCTGGAATATTCTTTAAGAACGAATGCCCTTCTTAAAACCCCAGCTAGTCCCATCTCTGTTGCCTGATGCAAGAGAGAAGGAAACTGAGAGCTACAGAAGGGTAGGAATGGGATTTTCCCTTTTGTGAGACATTTTGTGATTTCTAAATGGTTTCTGTTCTGAAATAGAACAGAGGAAAAATCCTGCAAAATCAAATCTACAGTGAGGAAAAAAAAGGGGTTGGGCTGATCAAATGTTTAATTCTGGTTTTGACTTTTTTAACACATACTTAAATAATAATACAAACCAAGTTTAAACAAAAAATCCTTTTGAAATGGCAAATGAAAATATTCTGTATCAGAGGTTGGAAAGAAAATGTTAACTTCATCGGGTCTCACCTTTCCACATTTTTTTAATGAATTTTTGTCAAAATCGACGTATTCTATGAAATATTTCCCTTTTGGGATGATGACCCAGCATTTTTCAGCTGAAAAACATTTTTCTGTTGGAAAGTTTCCAACCAGCTCTACTTAGCTCAATGCAGATGAAGAGATAATTATCAGAAAAGAATGTGATCTAGTGCAGTAGCTCTCAACCTTTCCAGACTATTTTGCCCCTTTTAGGAGTCTCATGTGCCTTCTCTACCCCCACATTTCACCTAGCTTAAAAACTTTCTTGCTTACAAAATCAGACATAAAAATACAAAAGTGCCACAGTGCCCTGTTACTGAAAAATTGCTGACTTTCTCATTTTACTGCATAATCATAAAATAAATCAATCAGAATAAAAATATTGCACTTGCATTTCAGGGTATAGAATATAGAGCAATATAAATAAATCATCGTGTGTATGAAAATTTAGTTTGTATGGACTTCACCCATGCATTTTATGTAGCATGGTGTAAAACGAGGCAAATGGCTGTGTCAGGTGGAGTGCCCTCTTGGAAGACCTCTGTCTACCCCAGGAGTACATAAACCCCTGATTCAGAAACACTGCTCCGGTAGACAAGATAGCAGATTAGACCTGACTTCTATTCTTACCACTAACCTGTTGGCTGATCTTGTTCAAGTCGCTTCATCTTTCTATTCTTCTTTTGCCCACTTCCACCTTTGTCCCTCTTGCCTAAGTAAATGGCAAAATCTTCATAGATCTTACAGCGCCTGATACAAATTATAATGTTGCGGCTGGGTAATGCCAGAGACCTGGGTCAACCACGGAAAACAGAGACTGAACCTGGAAACCGTGGATCTCAATACATGGTCCTCTGTTACCCGAGCAATGTCTGTTAGCCCAGGCTGTAGGAGGTTCCTGTGTACAACACAGGCACGTTAGTGAGGGGACAGAGTGCTACATCGAGTGGATGAAGACTACAAGCTAATGAGTCAGTGAGATTGCTGGGACAAGAACCCAGAATTCCTGGCCTCTCAACCCCTTCTTCTCACCACCAGATTCAAAAAGACTATATTCCTTCATGTTACTAGGCCACTGCCCCCATTTGCTAGTTTTACTGTCACTGGCACTTTCAGCACCTCCTTGAAGACAAAACCAAGCCAGGGAGTAATATAAGCCATTTCCTCCCATGTCTCAGAAATAATATTTTTGCATGCCAGCAGCTGGGAAGATGAATGTTCAGAAGCACATGGCGGCTGAATAAATAAGATTAATGGGCTTTAGGTTAAAGTGGTTGCCACTATGCAGTGTACAAGGCAAAAAAATGCTACTCTGCTTTTTAAAGGACTTTCCAGGAAATTCACTGCCTTCAGAGGGTCAGTTGACTCATTCTTCCTAGAAAGGTAACAACAATTCAGTTCATCTACAGGCACATTAGTATTGCATGTAGCACAGAACATAAAGATAGTTGTGGTGAGCCAGACCAGTGGTGCCATCTTCTGACAATGGCTGGTGCTAGATGCCTCAGAGGGAATGAACAGAACAGGATAATAATCATGTGATCCATCCCCAGTTGTCCAATCCCAGCCTCTGGTAGCCAGAGGTTTAAAGACACCCAGAGTATACAGTTGCATCTTTGACCATCTTGGCTAATAACCGTTGATGAACCCATCCTCCATGAATGTATCTCTTTCTTTTTTTAATCCATGTATATCTTTGGCCTTCACAAGATCTCCTGGCAACAAGTTCCACAGGTTGACCATATATTGTGGGAAGAAATGCATCCTTACGTTTGTTTTAAACCCAATATGTATTAATTTCATTGGGTGATCCCTGGCTCTTATCTTATATGACAGGGTAAACAATACTTCCCTATTCATTTGCTCCACACCATTGATGATATGCCTTTCATGACACCTTGCATGACATTTCCTCCACTCTATTCATGGAACTTTTATAATATACCCCCTTTAGTCATCTCTTTTCTAAGCTTTTTAATCTTTCCTCTTGTGGAAGCTGTTCACCCCAATCACTTCATTGCCCTTCTCTGTACCTGTTCCAATTCTAATATATTTTGAGACGGAAACTATGCATGGGACCCAACAATTCCATCAGCTATTGACTTGATAAGGATGATATTTTCAATACTGTCTTTCCCTGGGGAAGGCCATGTTGGTGAGTGATGCTGGACTGGCAGCCCTGCAGAATTAAATCTTTTAACCACATGGTGTCTTCCACATGATCTATGAACTAGTCACTGGGAATGCATCAGCCCTTTGGTCTATTAGTGACTTGTTCACAAACTGGTCTTGATACTGGATTATCCTACCCAAATATCCTACCAATAGCTTTGTTAATCTAAAGGGTGGGCCTAACAGTTTATATGAGAACAAATATCAGCAGAGAGTTTACTGTGCAATGCTGACATTCACCCATATGCAAAGCACCAGTGCAAGTGCTAGACACCTCTATGGCCCTCAGGCCATCTGCACTCCCTTGTTGCCATTTGCAGAAGGATGCATAGCTAGGCTTGGGGTCCTGTTTCCATGGGTCACATAGTGCCGTTCAGCAGCACAAGTTTTCAACTTATTCAGGCTCAGCTGATGTCTGATGAGGCTCTTTTGGACAGTGCCTGGTACACTCCTGATCCACTACTCCCCTATTCACGATCCTCTCCGGACCTATTCCATGCCTTTGAAAGGTGAACAGACTATCTCTGGCCCATATTTGATGTGTTTCTTGATATTTCTGGGCCATATTTCATGCGTTTCTTGATACATTTTGCCTGAGCAGACATCATTGCTAGCACATTAGTCTGAGGTGTAAAATAATATTCCTTGGAGGGACATTTAAACAGAATCATGGGATCTCTCCTTTTATTGTAATTAAAGGGTTTTCTACCTTTCAGTTGACTGTATATCACCCACCCTAAAGGAATCCATATTGAAGACATTTGATGTTTTCATTTACAAGGTTTATCAGGTCAATAAAGCTAATTTACCTATTTAAAGAGAGAAAAGGAGTAGGTGCTTTGTTTTACAAGCCAATGAATCAACTGTGGTGTGGATAAGCTATCAGATCATAGACAGACGAGGTTCTTTAGGTCAGCTATTCCTCTCACCCATGCAGTCAGGGCAGGACTCCTCCTGCAGTAAACTCTCATGCATCCAGTTCATTTTTAAATGTCTCATGATGGGCACAGCCCGAAAATCCTGTCCTTCCATGGTGAGCTCCCCTCTTCATGCTATACAAGTCTAGCAAGAAGAGAACCTCTATCAAGAAGAATGGAATACTTTAAGTACATAAACACGACAGCACTGAACCAATGGTCCATCTAGCCCAGTGTCCTTTCTTCCAACAACGGCCAATGATAGGTGCTTCAGAGGGAACAAATAGACCAGTCAATCATCATCATCCACTCCCAGCTTCTGGAAAACAGAAGCTGGGAACATTCACAGCATGGGCTTGCATCCCTAACCATCTTAGCTTATAGACATTGATGGACCCCTCCTCCAGGAACGTATCTAGTTTCCTTTTTGAACTCTATTATAGTCTTGGCTTTTATAACATCTTCTGGCAAAGAGGTACACAGATTGACTGTCAGTTGTGTGAAGAAGTACTTCCTTTGGTTTATTTTAAATTCATTTCTATTAATTTTACCGGAAGGAGGAAATAACATTTCCTTACTCACTTTCTACACGGCATTCATGATTTCATAGACTTCTATCATAAGCCTTCTTTGTCATCTCTTTTCCAAACTAAAAACTCCCAGTCTTCTTTTCTCTCTCCTCCTGTAGAAACTGTTCCATACCCATGATCATTTTTGTTGCCCTTCTCTGCACATTTTCCTATTCTAATATGCTGGTTTTGAGTTGGGGCAACCAGATGGTCACACAGCATTCACGGCATGGGTTTACTATGGATTTATAAAGAGGCACTGTGATATTTTCTTTTTCATTATCTGCCCTTTCCTAATGATTCCCAACCTTCTGTCAGCATTTTTACCACCACTGCATATTGAGAGGATGTTTTCAGAGAACTATCCATGACAATTCCAAGATCTTTCTTGAGTGGTAACAGCTAATTTGGACCCCAGAATTTTGTCTGTATAGTTGGGATTATGTTTTCCAATATGCATTACTTTGCATTTATCAACATTGAATGATATCTTCCATTTTGTTGTCCACTCATGCAGCTTTGTGAGATCCCTTTGTAACTCTTTGCAGTTTGCTTTGGACTTACTATCTCAAGTAAATTTGTATTGTCTAAAAATTTTGCTATCACACTGTTTTCCCCCTTTTTTGGATCATTTATGGATATGTTGAACAGCACTGGTCCCAGTACAGATCACTGGACAGACACTACTATTTACCCCTCTCAGTTCTGAAAACTGACTATTTATTTCTCTTGATGTGGTCTTCCAGGATCCTACAGTTTTATCCTCCCTTTAAAGACTCAAAGTTATGGCAACTGTTCCTCTCCATTACTACCTGGGAAAGTTGTTGGCTGAACTACAGGAATAATGCAAGGCTCAGAAAAGAGTCCTTGGAAAGATACATAAAATCAGGGACATCCAAGGGGCAAATATTCAAAACTAGTCACTTTGGCCCAAAAGTTCACACTGGAGGCACACGCCAAAGGAAACACACAGCCTCCATAGAAAGGTGTGACTTGCAATTAATGGAGCTGTATTTGAGAAACAGTCCTGTAGCGACGCGCATCTTCCAGGAAGAATTCCTCAAGGGAGCTGCTCATCACTTTTAGTCTTGTGGTTCATTCTCATTTACCTTGATACAAAATGTCAGCGAGTGCCATCCCAGGTGCAATGTTTCCCATGATGCTGCCTATGAAACAAACCACTGATGTCTGTGCAGCTCTACTTAGTAACACAATGCAAGTGCTTGCTTTGGGAAATATGTCCCAAACATCCCACTGAAGCTGTCAGTTCCAAGGATCTATTTAGAGGGCTTGATTCTGCTCTCAGTTAGCCTGAATAACTCTGATCTTAAATCTACCCCAGTACTTCCAAGGCCTTCATTTCAGAGGCTCACATAATAAATGGATTAATGACTAAAAATGCACCATTCTACACCTGGGGAACTGAGGCCCAGAGACTTGTCTAAATTCAGAGAGGGAGCCTGTGGCTGAACTGGGAACTGCATACAAATCACCTGAGCCCCAACCCACAGCTGTTGCCATATCATCTTTTCACCCTAGCCATCCAGCGTATCATTTTTGAAACTGAGATTCACATCCATCTGTCATCGTCACCTCTCCATACCTTCGGAAATGCAATAGAGACCAGTTACAAAGGGGCAGCTGTGTTAGTCTAGTTCAGTAAACCAAACAAGGAGACCTGTGGCACTTAGAGACTAACAAATTCATTTATTGTATGAGCTTTCATTGGGGAAAATCCCACTTCGTCAGATGCTTTGAAGACAGGGAAACTTACAGAATGGGAGGAAATAAATGCAGGGGAGTGTGAGTTATGGGATCAGGTCACACTGCAACAGCAAATCAAAGCAGTTGTTAAGATTCAGACACTGAGGAACAACGTATAGAGGAAGATGAGGTCAAATCACCTGTTGTAACGAGGCCAAATCACCTTTTTTGTTTTAATAAAGATGACATTTCTGCTATGCAGGATATGATTTCTATAGGAAGACATTTTTTCTGATGGGCTCCTCTCCTGTATAAATTATATAAGAAAATGATGAGAGAGAGAGCGTGCTTCTTTATCTCTAACGAGATGCTTGGATTTCCATATCAAGGTTCTGACTCTAGGATATAAGAGTTAATAAAAAAAATGCCCAGGGGGACTTTGATATACACTCAGCAGCTGGTGAAAAATCTATTGAGAGAAGTTAGAAAATGTTGAAGGAAGAAACCCAAATAGGTGTGAAAAATAAATAACAGCAATAAAGGCCATTCCAGTTAAGCAAAGATAGAGACAGGCTACTTCTGCAATAAGTAAAAAAGGATTTTAAATAAATAAACCCTCAGACCCATGAAGAAACAGGTCAACAAGATTCAAATAACCTATAAAACAAGCAGAAGCCAGATGGAAGTATAATTAGGGTGGTGAAGGGGGCGGAAATTGAATGTTGAATCACAGAGTAACATTTCAAATAGCAATTTAGGTTCCTTCCCGTCTGTTCATAGCAGACAGAGGCTGGAAGGAAATCAGCCCATCGAAAATCATCCTATAGGAACCTGTTCAGCGGATAACCTTATTCCACCAGAATGTTCCTCCCTTTAACAGCACTGCTCCTTTAAGAGCACCCCCTTTATATGAGAGCAGTCTACAGGGTTTTGTGAAATACACTTGGCTTCAGCACACAGGCAACATGTTTTCATTTATGGGATGCTGATCCCTTATCAAGTCCATTTCCTATTACATTTTACTGCTCAGCAACATTGGTAATTTCATCTCAGAGCAGCTCTAGGGGTCTGACACACCAGAAAGGAGCTGGAGTAGCGTGTCTTGCTCAACTAGCTCCACTTCTCTGTCCTTTCTTTTGATTGTATGATCCTCCGGTTAGTTTGGGGCCCATTAAAGTGATGTGCACTGCCAGTTGGCTTTAATAGGTCATGTGGCTTCATGCCCTTCTGGGGAGAAGAGTCCTTTATCCCCTGCAGGGATTTTCTGGGATTCCCCTAATGCCACTGATTCCCTAGGCAATCTAACAACGGCTAGCGACACTGGGCAAAATTCCCTGCCCCAAGCCCTAGTAAACAGGATTGGCACTCAAGGAAATCCTTCACGTCATGTACAGGAATCTCACCACCTTCAAACTTCCATGGTGCTGGGATGGGAGCCAGTACCAGCTGTGCTCCATGGGCCGCCATGAGGCCCCCTGCCATCCAGACTGTCGTGAGTCCAGCTGTGGACATGAATCTCTCCACCCACACAGAGAGGGCTTGCATTGCTTTGGAGGGCAGGAACTGGGTGTTTTGTCAGCCAGAGCAGACTCCATTTTCAGTGCACCACCTTTTCCTTCTTCTGCCTTCCACCCTCGCATGCCCCCAAGAGCCGCTGAGCAAAAAAAAAAAGAAAACAAAAGGGGAAGCCAACAAGTGAAGCTAGTGAAAACCAAAGCTCAGCAGCAGAACATTATACGTAGTGCTCCTGGATGCTGGCACCTGGGCCATCTGCCCTGCTTGTCCACCCTGAGAGTCTGGGTTTGTGTAACCACAACCCCAAGGCATCATGGGAACATTCCCGCGGGACAATGTCAGCCCCATGACATGCTCATAGAAACGCAGAGCAAATGAGCTGCAGCAGGACACAGCGCTGGGTGTCCCCAAGGCACCATGACGGCTCGCTTTACAGATTCCAAAGGGGCAGTCGTGTTAGTCTAGTTCAGCAAAACAAACAAGGAGTCCTGTAACACTTTTAAAGGCTAACAAATTTATTTATTGCATGAACTTTTGTGGGAGAAAATCCCACCTCTTCAGCTACTTTGAAGATGGAAAACTTACAGAATGGGAGGAAAATACATGCAGGAAGCGTAAATCATGGGATCAGCTCAGATTAAGAGCAAATCTATGCATTGATTACTTACATTTACACTTCCCGGCATGTATTTTCCTCCCATTCTGTAAGTTCCCCCATCTTCAAAGTGTCTGTCGAAGTGGGTCTTTCCTCCCATGAAAGCTCAAGTGATAAATAAGTTTGTTACTCTTTAAAAATGCCACAGGACTCTTGTTTATTGTGTTCTACAGTGTGTCGCACCTGGCAGCATCCTCTTTTGAAAGTCAGAAATGACCTGAAGATTCAAAGGGAAGCCTGTTTTCCCAGACATGAATAGCGTGAACAGTCATGCTTGGCTTCTTGGGATTTCCTCTTCTTTCACTTATGTGTTGAATGCCATGGAAGGGAGTGGGGTGAGGGAAACAGATTTTGATAAAACAGTTCCTGCTTGTGCTGGCACCTCCCACAGAAGCCCTTTCCTTTGCAGACGTTGGGCAGCCAGACTCAAAAAGCTAAAAAAGATTTCACTAACTTTGTGCAAAGCTGTCATCACAAGTTGATTGCTTTTCCGTCCCGCTCATCGCTTTGCTGTTTTTCATGTCCAAAAACACATCAGTGACTCCACTCAGGATCTGAAAGGAAGACGTTCCCTCTTTTCATCCCTTCTTAGCCAGGTTCTAATTAAAGCTTTCACAAATAGCATAAATCTCATCACCGCTGGCCTTGCCTCCAGGCCCCATTCTCCTTGGGCACTAGGGATATATGATAACATGCAGCTCCTGCTCAGGTGCTTTTCCCACATTCTGGTTTGCTTCCCAGTTCTTCTGGAGCAAACCAACATGAGATACAATCGAGTAGGATGCATGGTCCAGCTGTTGGGTGCTTGGCAGTTCATTTTGCACAGACACACACAAACTTTTTCTTCACTTTGGGTCTAAGAGCAGGCAGCGCATGAGTTTCTATTTATTAGTAATATAGTGGCTTTCTGAAGTGCTTTTCACATACAGGGAAACTGAAAAATGGAGCACTTACAGCTCCAATCTTCAAATTTGTGTGCCCCAAACTAGGCACCAAAATCTATGCTCAGAAATCTGTTTAAGTGTCCAGATTTTTCAGTGGAAGTTAAAGATGTTCAGTTCCTCTGAAAACTAGCCCACACATTTAGGTGCCTACCTATGGATATCATACAGCATTTTTCATTAGTAGATCTCAATTCACTTCATAGTCTTTAATGTATTTAGACTCCTGTGTTCACAAATGTTGGTCAAAGTGACATGCCTGGTGACTTGGTCACAAAGAAGATCAGTGACCAAGGAAAGAGACACACACAAAATCCACTAACACTCAGACTCAATGTTCCCTCTAATTACTCGTAGACTGTGTACGCAAACAATTTCTTTGTGTGCGCAAAAACATTTCTGCGTGAGCACCAATATTAGCACTATTGAATTTTTTTTGTGCGCACTTTATTTTTTTGTGTGCGCGGGTTTTATGACCTATGTGCGTGCGCACACATGCACAGCTTAGAGGGAACAGTGCTCAGACCTATGCTTTCTCCCCACTTTATTATTAATTATGACTTTGCAGTGTCACAGGTATGCGTGGCTCTTTACAGACAAAGAGACACTTCTCTTCTCATACACTATGGTCTAAGAGAGACTTGGTCCACGGTGGGATGTCATGGGCTAGGAAGTTGGTAGGATGACTGGGAAGTATAGGGACAGGGAAGACTCAGAGGCAAGCAATAAAGATGATCAGAGGGATGAAGTGCAAGCTGTATGAGCGATCAAAAAACCGCAGGAACTGCGTATGTTTAGTTTGGAAAAGAGAAGATTAAGAGAGGAACATGATAGTGGTCTTCAAATACTTGAAAGGCTACCACAAAAAAAAAAAAAAAGAGAAGAATAGTTGTCTCTTGCCACAAAGGGCAGGACAAGAGGCAATGGGTTCAAACTATAGCACAGTAGATTTAGATTAAGCCTCAGGAAAACTTCTTCACTGTAGGAGCAGCAGGACTATGGGACAGACTGCCAAGGGAGGTTGTGGAAGCTCCTTCACTGGAGGCTTTTCAAAAGGATGCTGGACCGCCACCTGCCTTGGCTGGTTAGACAGAATAAATTATGCATGTTGGAGGGGAGTTGGACTAGATGAGCTTTCGTTCCCCTTCTCACCCTATGATTCTATGAAGACAATAAGCTAGGCTAGTGTACAAATGCATCTTTTACTCCCCCTTTTCCTTCCCCTGGTAAAATACTGTGGGCACCTATATAACCAGTCATAGTCATGATGGTTTCACAGTTCTCTGACCTTCCCTGCAGCAGTAGGGAGGGAACCCAGCTCCTTGTGCTTCACGAAGACAGCCCTGTGCTACCTGAGCTGAAATAGGATCTAGCCACCATTCTATCTAGGTACTTACAGATCCCTCCTTACCTGTGTCTGAGCCTGCCAGGGGCCATGGGAAGGCGGCAGGCTGGATTTTGGAAGAGATCCAGGAGGACTGGGACATTCTGCAGGCAAAACAGGCCGACCACGCTGAGGTTTAGGCATAAGACAGACATCTGGATGCCTTGAGGGCAGCAGCAGTGCACATCCTCAAAAACACATGCTGAAGCCACAAGGGAACTTTTACAGGGAAAACGTAGGTGCCAGCAGAGCTAGGTGGCAGTTGAGGCAGGGTTTTGTGGATCACAGTGGGACTTAGGTGCCTAAACCTGGGACTTGGGTGCCTCAGTCCCTTCAAGGGTCTGCACCTCCGAGTCCCTGGTATCCTCCTGTGAAATGAGTACACGAGGACTTTCTTAACTGTCATGAGGATAAAAGTATCAGTGCCTGAGGTGCTCACGTACTGAGGTGATGGGAGCCAAAAATTCTCTCAAATAGCTCTTGATTGCAGCCTCCAGGACTCAGGGGTGTCAAACTCATTCAAGGTGGGGGGCCACATTGGAAGGCAGGACACCTGTCACAGGTCATGTAGCCGCATGGGTTACCCAAGCCTTTCCCCTTCCACGTTCACAGCAAGAAAGTGTCATTTTCAGTCCATTTTCTGATCATAACCAAAAAAAACTGATCCTGAGCCAACCTGCAGGCCTTGAGTTTGACACCCCGGCATCCAATTTCCATCACCATAAATGTTAATAACTAAAGTCCTTCCTTACAAATCCTAAACGTCAGGCCCTCATCTCCCCCCAGTGCCTGCTCTTCTTTGCATACAGGGTCGCTTGGCCAGGGATGGTGTCTTGGTTCCCAATCATTGAGCTGAATCATATTTTTCACTCCACGTCTGGGAGATGACCACACCCTTCTTTGCCTTCCACTCGTTTTCTAATTAAACAGGCAGACACTCTCCAATCCCTGTAATAATAGAAGTTTCCAGGGAAAAAGGGGTTTTGTTTTCCTTGACACCTGAAGTTGCAATTCCTAAGCCTGGTGGCCTGGAAAGCGAGTTAATATGATAAACCTGATCCCCTCACATACAGATGCCTGTCGCTGAGGTGGTCCACGAGTGCCATCAAGTGGGCAATGAGCAGAATGGGATTCTGACATTGTGTTTCCTTATGAACAGAGCCCAGAAAATAACAGACACCAGCAACCCAGACCTGTGTCCAGAAAAGACTGTCACAAGGCCTGAGATAGGCCAGACCAGTGAGGTCTGGTTTGGGGAAACACTGGGGGATTGAGAAATAGGGATTTTGTTGTAAAGCAACGAGACATATGTATACTTTAGACAGTGGTGTTACTGGAGGGGGGTCTGGACCGAGGGCCTGCCCCCCCCCATGCAACACTGATCCTGCACCAGAGCCCAATCCAGCCATTGCTGCTGCTGCTTGCTGGCAGCAGCAGGGGCCCAATCCAGCTTCGAGCCTCCTGCAAGAGGCTCGGAGATGGAGATGGTCCACGGCACTTTTTACAAGCGGCAGGAGCAATCTCCAAGCAGCAGCCCCTCCTAGACAGCTCCTGCCGCTTGTGAGGAGCCACAGGGACCATCTCCCTCTTCAAGCCTCTTGCAAGAGGCTCAGAGCCAGAAACGGTCCCTGCCACTTGTAAAAAGCAGCAGAAGCCATCTCAGAGCGACCGCCACTTGAAGACTGCTCCTGCTGCATGTAAAAAGTGGCACAGACCATCTCCAGCACTGATCCTCTTGTGGGAGGCTTGAAGCCAGATCGGGGCCCTTCCGGCTGCGCTGCTGGCCAGAGATCCGGGGCCCGTTCCCTGCTGGTCCCAGAGCACTAATGCCTCTGACTTGAGATCCTGCTTTGAATTTGGTACGCTAGCAGGCCAGATTAATGCCCTTGTGGGCCTAAGGATGTAGGATTTTGTGGGTCCCCTACTGGCCACTGGCCAGCCTGGGGCAGAAAAGCGGGGTCTCTGGCACCCAGGGGGCCATACTTACCTTGGCAGAGCCCCGGTCATCAGTGACCACACACTGTGGGAGGGATCTATGGGCCCATGTCCCACTCTAACCTATCACCCCGGCAGCAACAGCATCCCACAGAGTCAGGGAGAGTCTGTGGACCCATGTCCCACTCTCCCTCTGCTGTGGGAGCAGTGGAGCAGTCATGACAGGCTCGCTTTGGGTCCCTCCTTATACCCAGGACAGGGTCCGAGACAGCCTGGCTGCCTGCAGTGTCCCCCCAACTCACATCCCCCCCTGCAGCTTCCCTCCCCCAGCTCCTCATCTCCTGCATTCCCTCACCCCTCTTCCAGCCGGGGCTATAACTACAGATTTTGGCACCCAGGGCAAGCACCCCAAAAAGTGTCCTCCCCCAGCCTGGGACCCAATCCAGCCCCCACCACTGCCAGAAGGTGGCGAGGAGCCAGCTCCCTCCCCAGCTGCCTTCCAGCAGCAGTCGGGGCTCCCTTGCTGGGGATGGATCCAGATCTCCGTCGCCTTCCTGAAGCAGCTAGGGACAGATCCAGATCCTCACTGCCTTTCTGCGGTGGCTAGGGATGGATCCAGATCCCCACCGCCTTCCTGCAGTGGGTGGGGATGGATCCAGTTCCCTGTGCCCCAGCCAGCCCGGAAGGCAGCAGGGAGCCCCAGCCAGCAGTGGGGAGCTGGATCTGTCCCCAGCCATAGCAGAAAGCCAGAGCCATCCTGGTACCACCTAAAATTCGACACCTGGGGCTTTGCCCCACTTGCCCCATCCTAGTTACGGCCCTGCTTCCAGCCACCCTCTGTCCCCAGCTCCCTCCATCCTGTCCTGCCCCCTTCACCTCCTCCAGACCCTCACATCCCGGCACCCCACTCTGGCCCAGCCCCCACATCCCCGTTGGCTCCCAGGAGTCAAGCCCGGAGCAGGCTGCATCCCCCACTCTGCAAACCAAGGCAGCCAGTGGCAGCTTCCTCGAGTCGGGGAAGGGGATCGGAGCACAGTTAGCTCAGTCAAGAGCAGCCTGGAGCCAAATTCTCCTCCTGCAGCTCCAGGGTGTGACCCAGAGGCTATGCTGCCTCAAGCAGGGAGTCGAAAGATATTTGCTATGCTCCCTCCAAACCCGACTTCCTTGGGAGCAGGGGACAGCTAGCCAGGGCTGGATTTTTGCAGGACTCCCCTTAACCTAGGGCCCTGGGCTTGAGCCCCTAAAGCCCTGTGTTAATCCGTCCCTGTATTCCAGCACCCTAAACTCTGAGGGTGTTTGGATCGAGGCTTTTAGATTGCATTCACATACCACAGTGATGAGGGCCAGAGACGTATATGTCTACACAGAACTTTAAAGCATCTTTGGGCTGGAGGCCTCACAAACAACATCATCATTAAGAATGTTAAATGTCTTGGTTTTATATTATCTTTCTATTGGTAAACGAGATGGGGTGTTCACCACACACTGTCCTGAGTGGATTAAAGTGACGGAGACACAGCCAATAAACTTTATAGGCCACACTGGGGCAGAGTCAGGGTGGGTTGATGGTGTTAATTGATAATGAAGCTCCGCGGGATAGCACAGATTGAGCTTGTATAAAGCAAGGAAGTTGAGAGCAGACAGGAAAGAGCCTGCAGTGGTTCTCTCTACACAGAGAGGTAGGTAGGAGCGAACTTCGGGGAGTAAAAGCCATGGGACCTGTCCCTGACAGAAGGAGTTGACCAAGAGGAGTCGAAAGGATGAAAGCCTGGGAAAGACAAAGTGGAAAGAAAGCCATGGAAAAAGCGGTGAAAATCGAGACTTTGGATACAGGATAGTCAATAGATAGATAACCCCTCTGGCATAGGCAGACTACTGCGCATATCCAGATTGCCAGATGTTTTAGAACAGAACATGAAATCTTTTTATTTATGTATTAGCATTATTGTTATTACTGTTGTATTGTTTTCTCTGGAGTCTGGACCTTGATCAAGAAATTTGGATCTTGACAAAAAATAATTGATTACCCCCAGTGTATATCTCAGCTGCTGCTGATGGGGCCCCTGGGGAAGGATCTGGAACAGCAGGTGGGCCCGGGTTCCTCTACCAGCCACTGGGAAGTGACACGGACTAGGAACTGGCAGAGAGGCCAGCCTGAGACAGTGTGTGCACAGCTGGTCCAGCAACATGTCAGTACCTGGAAAGAGAAAACTATAGTGACCTGGGTCGACGGTCAGGGTGATTAACCACTGGGCAAGCTGTGAAATCTCCATCATTGGCGGTGTATAAAAGCAAGTTAGACAATCACCTGTCTGGGATGGTTTAAGAGGGTATTGTAGGGCAAACGGAAGACTTTGTGACGGTATAGCAATGGTGGGCAATGGAGGCCGCCACCCCGTAAACGCATTTCCACTCTGCCAGACTATGTAGTAAACAAGTAGTTTTCTAGGTACTAGATTGTAGTGTAAAGGTGGTGGAAATCAACACCCCAGCAGACAGTCTACATGACCAGGAGAGGGCCTGATCACCTCTCCTTCTGAGTAATGGGCTATAACAATAGCTTGTTTCCCTGACTTCACTGGACTTTGCCATAGGACCTTGAAGGGTGCCTCGGAGGACATCACTCCCCTGCTGAAGCCTGGGGTCATGAAGTGGGGTTGTAAGCCTGTCTACATTACTTTGCTTTTAACTCTGTCTATATCACTTTATCTGGGTATTTAGCTAAGTAATCTGTTTAGTTAATAAAACATTTTATTTCCTGCTATGTGCATCTCGGTGGTTATTGCTACCAGAATCCCGGACCTGAAACCCACTTGGTGGTGGGGAACAGGTACTTTGTCCTGCCATCAGTGCAGGGGACTGGGCTCCATGACTTCTCATGGTTCCTTCCAGTTTCTATCATTCTAAGAGCCACAGAGAGAGCACCCCAACACCTGGATAATGAGAAGAGCTGTGGAGCAAACAAGCAAGTGAAGAGGGTGCCAGATCAGATAAGAGCTGATCTCCAGACCCAGCCACAAGGGGGCACCTCCATGATGCGCGTACACCATTACAGTAAATAACAGCTCAAGCCCTGAGTCGATTGAAGCCAATGGGAATTCTGTCACTGCACTAGGATCTCACCATTTCACTGAAGACCATCGTAACGGCCCTCTCACATCCACCTGCCAGACAGGTGCCTCCTGGTCATTGCTCAAGCCATTGTCCCATTCCATAGCCTGTCCTCTGTTCTTCATGGTCTTTCTAAGAGTCTTTTCAGGACTCAGCCCTCTGGCCCAGCCCTTAGTCCATTGCCCCTTTCTGGGGTAAGACCAGAGCTGTAACACAGTGTTTGGACACCCAGGGCATGTTCTGAACAAAATGCTCCCCTTCCCATTAATGAGGCTTAGAGCCAGCACCATAAAGCCACCCCTTTAATAGAGCAGCTCCATTGAGCGGCTCCGGGCCGCACAGGGCTTTGCCCCATCAGCCCTGCCATAGTTACAGCTCTGGGTAAGACCTAGTCCAGATAAGCCTACTTGTATCACTGAACATTATTAGTCCTCTCATCTCTCACCTTCAATCTGAGGGGAGGTTGGAGGGACCTGGGCCTGCCCACTTCTCCAGGCCCTGACTTAGTGAGCTGAAGTGCCACTCCTTGGTGCTTCCTCAACACCCAGTACAGCACAACAGGTACTCTGGGCCACATGCTTGCCTACCCCCAGGTAGTTTATCTGCCCTGTTTAAGGTCTGCACTCCAGCCAAGCCCTGGCAAAACACATGTAACTGGCCTTTGTCCCACCCCCCTGCCCGCCCTGCAGCCAAGCTGACAACCTTCGTCCTCCTACCTCCCCACCCACACACCAGAGGAAGACTACCCTGAGCTGAGACAGCGGCCCCTGTATATACTGGCTCCTAGGACCTGATTGGCTCCCAGGCCACCAGCTTATATTGGCCACTTCACTTCCAGGGATTTTAACCCCTTCTCCATCTAAGTGGGGAAACCACCCCACTACAACCATACATTTTGTATTTATGTTCCAAATGGGCTTATGGAAACAGATTTGGTTTCTAGGTGTACTCGTAGCTCCTCCTGCTTTTGACTGGAGTTGTAGACAGTATTGCCAATCCCATGCACTGAAAAATCATGAGTCAGTCCTCAAACATTCATGAGATTAACTTAAAAACCTTGATATTTTTAAAAATAATATCTGGATCTTTCTAGTTTCCATGGATTGTTTCAGCCTTTAGCATTCGTGTTTTCTAATTATGAGGTCTAAGGTTTTATTTTTTATTCAGGAAGGATGAAAATCACATATATTCAGATGAATCCAGGAAAACACCAAATATTGCCAGAATCACAATAACTTCACAAGAATTGGCAACACTGCTTTGGATCTTGGAACTTTGGAGAATCAGGCCTATATATTAATTTGCTTCTCTAGATTTGTCAAATATAATAAGCAATCCTATGGGATCTAGCGACCTTGGTAAACTATTAAAAGTACAGTGCATAAAAATAGAATAAAAGTAATAAATTATTGGCTTTTTTAAAAAATAAAATATATTTCTAAAGTCATATATTACAGCTGATTTGAAAAATGGGGGAGAGAGTTATGAAACATTTCAAAATAATTTGTTTCACAGTTTCTAATATGACTCAATTTTTCATGTGTTTGACTATTTCTTTTCAGGAAATTTTTGCTTTTGAAATTATTTGTGCTTTTTCCATTTTGCATTTAAAAGGTACAAGCTGGGGAGAAAAAGAAAAAAACAAAGTAGGCAAAAAAAAGTTTCCGTTTTTCATGTCTCAACTTCATTTTTTAAAGGTCAAAAAATGGGGGAGCAAAGACAATTTTCTGAGGAAGTGTCCCATTTTGAAAAAAAAAATCTTTTTCCAAATCAAAAGGTACTAACCATCTATGAAATATGTGGTTTTAACATGTTTATTCTAACTAATGTTGTATATCTGGAACAAGCAGAGAGGCATGGTCTGCATTCAGGATTGACAGTGGATTTGTAATCCCTGCCTTGACATGGTGTCTTGGGTAGCCCACCAGAAAATGCTAACATCAAAGCTGGCTGCAAAAGAAGAGCTGATGCTTTCAAACTGGTGGCTAACACTACAGTTAGATTCACTAACCAGTCACAAATAGTGCTGCTGATCCCCCATACTGGTTACCAAGTAGCTAAAACCAAGAAGTTACACCCAGCCTCCTTTATTGCCTTTCAGATTCTGGTCCCCAGTTAGCAGCTAAGTCCAATAAAGAGAAGCTATTAACACTATATTCCTTTTACCAAAAATGTTCTCCTAATCTCCAAAAGGTCGGCCACATTGTCAGATCAATGTAAGTTTGGATCTCACCCAAAATATCACACTGCCAGCCAATCGTTTAGTAACTAAAACCAAAGATTTATGATAAAAGAAAAGAAACAAATAAGAAGGGAGATGTTAAATGGCCAAACCAAACAAATACATATGCCTGGATGAGTCTCAGTCCTCTGCTCCACAGCCACAGTTGTAAGAAGTTGATCCAAAGGCAAGAAGCAGGAATGAAGACAAGATGGAGATGGTACAATACTATTTTATAGTTTCTACCATGCAGTTTATACTTCCTTTGTCCCAAACATAGTCACATAGCACATGGCATGGAAAATCTCAGAGTCCCTGTCCATGGGAATGTTCCTACAAGTCCTGGTGACTCAAAATGTGACCCTGGATTTGTGAATCTCTTACTGGGTTCATTACACATTTGAATTCCCTTCGTGGGCCATTAACCAGGCTTAGAGCTGCTGTCATTCCCTGTGGGTGTGTCACCCAAAAACACAGCACAAGTCTGAAATATAATTATACCAGACATTTTTAGAACTCCTAATTCAAAACCGATACGGACGTGTAAACATGATTATACTTCACAAATTATATCCCTTCCAATGGTACCAGATACAGCATATTTTGTAAGATTCATTGCAATTTAGCATTATTGGTATCAATAATATTCAAAACCACCACCTATTTCAAAAGCATCACAATACTGACTTCTGTTATAGCCTTGGGCAAATCTCTTCAGTTCTCTGCCTTGTTTTCCATCTCACTAAATATGTGAATAAAAGTAACCTGCCTCTCTTGAGTAGGATGCTGTGAAAATTAATTGGTTAAACTTTGCAAAGTACTATATGTTGCTAATTAGCATCATTAACTGGGAGAGGATCAATCACACAATTGCTTTAGTGCTGGTGATGCGTGTTTTCCTGGGCTCTATTAATGAATCAGCAAGCCATTTACAGGGCTGTTAGAGGATCCGTGAGGTGCTAAAAGAGCTGGGGAAAACATAAAAGCAAACAAACTAATATCTGCAACAAACCCATATATAGCAATGCATTGCCACTGTGTCTGCCCCTTTTAAGAGCTGAGTTCTATGCGCCTGGAAAGGAGGCGAGCAGACAAAAAGAGTTCAGAGAGAACCAAACTAGCCCAAAATAGCAAACAAGAGAGTTTGAGAAGGAGCATGTAGGAGGGAGAAAGAATGAAATTGGTGAAGTTGGGACAGGCCACATGGCCAATGCCAGTGCTGCTCATGGTGTACCTACGTCCATCTGCATCCAGACAGAGAACTCAACCACAGATGCCTCTGTTCCGGTCTTCAAGTGGTTTTGCAGATACTGTGGCCTACATTTCCTCCTCACAGAGAACCAGGATGGGTAACCACACAGTATGAGTGGCATCTACAGGCAAAATCTCTCCATAAGTAGATGGAAGAGCTACAAGAGTTGTTAAAGGAGAAACTATTCTGAGGAACGTCCATATAATGTGATCTGGCCACTTAATTTGGGTGTTGGCATTATTCAAAGGAGATGTGATGGTTTTGTCTTCATATATCTGGAACCTGTTGAATGTTATTACATTACAATTTGCATTATGCATATCACTGTGCTTCATTAGACCTTGATCAAAAGCTGCTTCAGAGTTTAAAAGAGAATCTTCTTAATTTGCAGAACTTCATGACAACTAACGAAGGATTGGTTCTGATTATCTTGGAAGCACAGAAAAATGCCATGCATTGTTACAAACTGGGACCCAACTGGCTAGGCAGCAGCTCTACAGAAAAGGACCTGTGGGTTACATTGGAAAAGTCACCGGAGATGAGTCAACAGTGCGTCCTTGCTGCCAAGACAGCTAAAAGGTGCATTGCCAGCATATCAAGGGAATTGATTCACCTCTAGTCACCGCTGGTGAGGCCACAGTTGTACTGTATTGTGTCCAGTTTGCTCCCCTCTCTCTCCACTACAGAAAGGATATGAACAAAGAGGAGAGAGTCCAACAGAAATGATTAGGGAGCTGGAGCACACAACTTATGAGGAGAGATTGAGGGAACTCAGCCTGTTCAGTTTGCAGAGGAGAAGAATGGGGGCACAGTGGATTTAACAGCAGCCTTGAACTACCTGAAGGAGAATTACGGAGAGGATGGAGCTAGGCTGTTGTTAGTGGTGGCAGATGACAGAACAAGGAGCAGTGGTCTGAGGCTGCAGCGGGGGAGATCTAGGCTGGATATTAGGAAAAGCTTTTTTACTAAGAGTGTGGTGTAATGCTGGAATGGGTTACCAAGGGAGGTGGTGGAATCTCAATCCGTACAGGTTTTTAAGGTGTAGTTTTACAAGCCCTGACTCAGATGATTTAGTTGGGTTTGGTCCTGCTTTGAGCAGGGAGTTGGACTAGATCACTTCCTCTGGTTCCTTCCAACCCTAATCTATGCTTCTGTGACCACATTGTTCATGGAAGGCTATCTGGATGGCTGAAACTAAAAGCATCATGTATCTCTCCTATAATTAAATTGCCCATTAACAGGGATTGAAACCTTAGAACTGTAAATGAGACGCATGCTGACTTCAAAGCATGGATCATTGCTTTCAACAATGGGAAACCTACAGACCCATGCTGTTATGGGAACACATTTCCAGGGAGATAGCTATACAAATGAACCCTGGAGGGATCCTGTTTCTTTAGACTGATGGAATGTGAAAGGAGGGAATTCTGAGCAATTGGACTGCAATCCCCAAAACCCCATAAAGTTTATGAAAAATCAGCAAATTACTACAGTTCTGCTACCATTTATATTTACAAACTCTAATTCTTCTGTAATGTATTTACCTGCTTTACTCCCTTAATAAATTCTCATTTCTTTTCTTAGCTAATAAATCTTTAGTTAGTCTACTAGAGAAATTTGCTACCATATTGTCGTTGATATGAGATCAAAAGTGTCCATTGACCTGGGGTAAGTGACTGCCACTTTAGTGTCATAAGTGACCCAATGCATGGTGAATTTGGATTTCAATAACCTTTCATCACTCAGTTCAGTTTGTCCAGGTAGCAAGATGCCTTGGAGAGTGTCAAAGGGGACTGTTTGTGGCTCCACGGTAACACTCATACACTAATCCAGGAATGCAAAGTGGTTACTGGCTTGGCAAAATCTAATGACAGAATGTACCATCAGTGTGGGGGCATCTACCCTGTTTTCTGACAGTCTGACCTAAGACTGGCAGTATCAGAGGTGAGCTACGCCAGACAGCATGATGCCATATGAACAAGGAATTTACTGAAAACATGCAAGGCTGAGGAAGCAATCCAGAGGACCACAGCAGCACCCCCAAGGAAGGAGGAAATAGCTACTTCACAGGGACAAAACTGGCGGCTGAGTACTTCTGACAGCACGTAAACCTCCAACCGAGTTCTCAACCCACCATCCATAGAAATATAACATAGGTATGTTGTCTTGGCAAGAAGAAATAAGAAATCTCCAGCAAAGGTAGTAGCGGAGAAGTCATGTACCCCTGAGGCTGGGAGGGTCATGGTTGCTGTTCCTTGAGGAACAAAAGGGTGCGGATGGTCGGTGACATCCTTCTACGGGCAATGGAGGGCCCCATCTGGCATCCTAGGGGCTCTTCTGCATTCTGTCTGTATCTGAGACATTACAGAAGGATTGCCAGGGATCATAGAGCCCTATGACTATTATTCAGCCTGCTCCTCCAAGTGGGCACCAATGATACTGGAAGTAAGGATCCTGAGCAGATCAGAAGTGACTACAGGACTCTGAGAGAGAGAGAGAGGCTTGGGATGGACTTTTATCCTTCTGGCTAAGGACAGTGACAGGCAGAGAACGAGACAGTCTGGTAAATCCATGGTTGTCTGGATGGTATCACCAAGAAGACTTTGCCTTCCTCCACTATGACATGCTGTGTGGAGACAGAGATCACCTGTCAAGGAATGGAAAGAGTATCTTTGGATATAGACTGGCTGACCTAATGAAGCAGGCTTTAAGCTAGGTTCAATGGGGGCAGGAGACAAAAACCCACAAGGAAGTTCAGAATGTGGAGACCTGGAAGAAGTGTCAGAATTTGGGGGAGAGGGGGACATAGGCCAAGGACTAGAAGGGACAAGAGGGGAAATCTAATGAACATCTTAAAAGTCCGAACACTAATGCAAGACGTATGAGAAATAAACAGAAACAGCAGTTTCTGATTTTTAGTGATCACCACATCTATGACATAGTTAGCATTAGATAGAGGTGGTGGAATAATTCACATGGTTATAATATTGGTATAGAAGAGTGCAGCTTCTCCAGAAAGGGCAAGGAGGGCAAAAAGAGAGGAGGTGTTTGACATCCATGACAACACATATACATTTGCAGTGACATAAAAGCGAGAGATACACCAGTTGAAAGTCTTGGATAAGAATAAAAGGGATAAAAAAGCAAGTGTGATGTCATGGTAAGGGGTCTGTGACAGGCCACATAACTCAGAAGAAGAGGAAGAGGGTATTTTTTTCTTTTTTTAAACAACTAACAAAATCATTCAAAGCACAAGACTCAGTGTTGATGGGGGACTTCAACTAACCAGGCATCTGTTAGGGAAACAGCACAGCAGAGCATATATTATCCAACAAATTCTTGGAGTGCACTGGAGACAATTCGTAATTCAAAAGGTGGAGAAAGTGTCGTATTCTGTAAGTTCCTCCATTTTCAAAGTGTCGAAAATTAATGACCCATTTTGTCAGATTAAAGCAAGACACTTGTTTATTGTTCTGCAACTGCAGGAGAGCCAATTAATCAATAGGTACAGCAAAGTGGTCTCCTAACGATCAAGTGAACTCTGATCACAGGCCAAATTCCAGCAGTATTTATAGGATAGTATAGGTGCTTAGCATATGATACAGCTGTTCATTAATTGGCTGCCTTAACTGGCTATATTATTTGGCTACAAATGATTTACAGAACAGCTGGGTCAAGGTAACAGCAAAATCAACTCCTCTCCCAAAACACTCTTTCTTTCAAGTCTGCATTGTTACAGATTTATGACTGTCAGTTATCAGCTTCAACAACAGTCAATTTAGTTTCCCAGAGATCTACTTTCTCTTCCCATCTTTCCCTTCAGCACATAAAAATCTTCCTTGCCTATATTCTCTTGACCAAAGTTTAGGGCTTAACAGGCCTAAACCTGCTTTTACAAAAGTATTACAGTGGGGATCTGTTAATGCGCGGGTGTTGGGGAACAAGCCACTGCAATCACGCATTAAACAGACCACGTGTAAATTGGACCATGGCAATAAACAAATAAATAAATAAAATACCGTGCAGCACTAATAAGGCTCACTCCACCTGTTTCTGTGCCCAGGCCAACTTCCACTGTTAGATAGCACACGGGACTTGTTAGGTTGGTAGCTCACTCCCAGGGCCGGCACAACCTGGTAAGCCGGGTAAGCATGGAAGGGGAGGCTGACACTTGCGGGGTGCCAAAATGGGGAGCACACTGTTGCGGTGCACTCTGACTTCACTTGTCTTTGCTGGCATCTGCTGCACTTGCAAGGGGGTGCTGGAGGCGCTAGCACCATTACTGCCACTCCACGTGTCTTCCTGCCCAGGCCAGCTTCCGCTTTTACATACCACACGTTGCTGGGTCCTGCTCGTTAACCTGGTGGCTTTGGGGGATGTGATCATAGCGTGCATTAACCAGATCCGCATGCAAACCGGTTGCACATTAACCGGTCCCCACTGTACTTACATACATAAAGCTTTCCTCCACAAAAGCATCTGACAAAGTGGGATTTTCTTCCACAAAAGCTCATGTGATAAATAAATCTGTTAGTCTTTAAGGGTATGTCCACACCTAGAATTTAATTCGAACTGATGACAATCAATTCGAATTAAATTAAGTGCATGGCCATGCTCGTTTTCCTCAATTCGAACTGAGCAGCTCCTTAGGTCGAATTGAGAAAAGCTGACTTCGAAGTGGTCAAACCTCATTTGACTTCAAAGTCATGGTCAATTCCAGCCCGTTAGTTCGAATTGACCCAGTGTGGCCATGTCAGTTTGAACTCACTGTTAGTTCAAACTGACATGGGTTGACCTTCCTCTGAGGGTACATGACACCCTAGAAGGAAAACCAGCCCTCAGCACCTGGGGCCAGCAGCCCCAAAAGGTGCCTCCACCACCATCCAGCCAGAGTGGTTTGGGGGGCAATGGGATTCCTGTCCCCTGACTGGGGACATGGACCCTGTCCGTGGCTCCAGCCCTGCTTGCTGGTGTGGGGAAATGATCCCCGTGCGGGGCTGGAGCTGCACTCCCTGTGCTTGGGACAGGATCCCCAGGTGTGGGGATGGGATCTCGGGGTACTGCTCCATCCCTGCTTGCCGGCACGGGGAAGGGATCCCCGTGTGGGGCTGGAACCAGGCTCCCTGCACTTGGGACAGGATCCCCAAGTACTGGGATGAGATCCTGGGGCACCACTCTAGCCCCACTTGCTGGCGCAGGGAAGATCACGCACAGCAGGGCTGGAGACGCGCTCCCTGCACTCAGGACGGGATCCCCAGGTGGGGGGATGCAATTTGCAAGACCAGCTCCAGCCCCGCTTGCCAGCGAGGGATAGGGATCCCGAAGACTGCTCGAGTCATGCTCCCCAGGCATGGGGAAGGGATCCCCGCGCCCAGGGAGTGCGGCTCCCTTCCCTGCACCGGCAAGTGTGGCTGAAGCCATGTGCAGTTTCCTGTCCCCATACCTGGGGTTCCCATCCCGAGCGCAGGGAGCTCGGCTCCAGCCTCACGTTGGGATCCTTGCCCACGTTGACAAGCAGGGCTGAGGGGTGCCCGGGGATCCACTCCCTGCACTGGGGAGAGCAGCTGGAGCCAGGTGGGAGGAATCCCTTCTCCCCCTGCTGGGCCAGGCGTCAAGGGGGTGCCCTGGCCCCACAGTGCCTGGGGTGGGGAAAACATCTGCCAAGCTCTAGCCTTCTGAGCCCCATTGGGAAAAGCATCCCCTGCAGAGCTCTACCGGCACCGCCACTAGAGCTGGGCAAGGGATGCTTTTCCCTGTGCTGGGCTCAGACGGCTGGAGCCCAGCAGGGAATTGGGTGTTGGCATGCCCTTCCTGTGGGCCATGTTGCCACACCTCACATGGTGTCACTCTTCCAATTTGAATTAGCAAGTCCATGCTAGTTCGAATAGGATTTTCTAGTGTGGCCATATTAATTCAAATTGACTGAATTCGAATTAATAATTATTAGTTCGAATTGATTAGTTCGAAATCAGTCAATTCAAATTAACACTCTAAGTGTAGACATACCCTCAGTGACACAGGACTCCTTGCTTTTTTTGCTAACCTAGACTAACATGGCTGCCAAAGGAAATCAGTTACCTTGGAGTCCTTTAGTTAGATAATTGTAGTTATGTGGCATGCGACTCAAAAATAAGCAAAAGAGCAACCTGATTCTCACCTGCTGATGGTGTCAATCAGATGAAAATCTTCAGAAGTCCCTGACTTCATGCCTTGTGTGGTCATGTATCCTTCACGCAGGGCAGGTGTAACCTTTGACAGTGTTGGGATGTAGCCGCTCTCCACAGATGGAAATGAAATGCACACAGTGTAGGGCAGTGCGGATTCGAGCCCAGGGCACCGCACGGTTGTAAACAACAAGTCCGTGAATTGGAGCCTTCAAATGCAGTGCTCATGAAACTGGGCTTGCCTTAAATGAAAGTGCTACTGAAAGCAGCAAGGGCAGGTTAGCAGCTGATGTCAATTGGCCACTAAGCGTGAGCTGCCCTATGATTCACTCATTGCATGCAAGAAAAACTTTGTCCCCTTGTGTCCCTCTGCTCCCTTCCTTCCTTTCTTCCCCTACAGCAAATGATGGCCCTTTGGAGCCATAGGGCCTGGTTCTCCTCTGGCTTACACCTGTTTGATACTGGTGTACTTTCATGGAGTTCAGACGAGTTACTACAGATTACAAACCAGAGCTGTATTACTCTGACCTGCCACTGGATGTCGCCAACACATCACGCTTTCCAATTCCCTAGCCAGCTCCCCAGATTTCCAGGGGAAAGTCCAGTGGCTCCCTTCAGTATCAGTGTCAGGACTGTCTCTCCAAACGTCCCCTTCAACAGGAAGGAACAAGATGTCTATTCAAGACCTTGACACAAATCAGTTAGAAAAAGCATGAACCACTGTTCCCTCTAAGCTGTGTGCATGTGTGCGTGCACACAGGTCATGAAACCCACACACACAACAAAATAAAGTATGCGCAAAAAAATTCAATAGTGCTAATATTGGTGCCCACAAATAAATTTTTTTGCACACACAAAGAATTTTTTTGCGCTCACAGCCTACGAATAATTAGAGGGAACCTTGCGTGATGAAACCCAAAGCCAAGAGGGATCTGGGATTTTGTCATTCCAAGTCCACCGTCCCAACTGTACACAGGTTATGTTGGCCTAGCACATGAGCGTCCAGCCTGTTGCCTGGAGAACATGTGTCTGATTACAGACTGAAAACATGGCCTTGCCTGCCACTGTGCAAACCGAAGTGCCAGGCAATCCCAGCAGGGGTAGGAGGCGCTGCCTCCAAGTTGAGTCCCACCACTGTCCAGCATCAGCTCTTCAGTGAGCCAGGAGTGCAAGGAGCAACCACAGGGCCTTCCCTTGTAGCCGTCCAAGAGGTCCCCCACTAGTTGCCCACTGCACTGCAGGGGAGAAGGAGTGAGTATTTCTAGATGCCCAATTGCTTGCTTTGTGACCACGTGGTGGAAGCCCTAGGAAGGACAAGAGAGGAATTCAGCTGGCCATGCAGTAGGCAAAGAGCACCACAAGTCTTGGTTGTGACCATCTGAAATCCCACATTAGGTCCGTGGGCTTGCAAAGGCTGGACAGTGCTGCTACAACAGATCCAGATGTGGGCGCCAGGTGGAAACCATCTCTCCCACTAGTACTGCAGTCTTGTCCGTAGGCCACTTGCCCATCTCCTGTACATTTTCTCAATGACACAACGATGGCTCAGCTTTTTCCGACACACAAGTGACAACCAAGGGAATGAATCCCAGCACACAGAACTACAGAAGGATGAATAAGCTTTCCGCATTCCAGCGAGAAGTGTTTCCTTGCTTAGAAAAGCGTGCAGTCGTGACTGACAGCAGGCAGCACTTTAAGAAACATGTTTACATAGATTCTGCCAAACCACAGGAAATCCCAACTCATTATGATGAGGAGACTGGGGAGAAAATGGAAATTCTGTAATTTTGTTAGCCATTCCCAATGGTCATTGCTGATGGCGGCAAAGGCAAGACTAGAGGATTAAGCTGTACCTCCAAAAAGGGTAGATGCTCCATTCACATGAGATTTATCCCTGCCCAATTCAATGGACTTCAGTGCAGTGACTTCTGATTTACACCTATGGAAGGGAGAGGGAAATTCATTGTTGCCAGGTCTTGAGATTTTATCACAAATCTGGCAATGGTTGGTATTTTTCTTCCAGCCCCCGCTGCTCAATGCAAGAGTTGTCGATCTTGGCTTTAATGAAAATACCTCAAATACTAACCCTTGTGCTTGCAAACGAATGCTTAAAAATGCAACCTAATATCTTAGAACCACACGGCCAATAGAAGGAACCCGACTTATTTTCGCTTAAGAATTGTGAGATTTTCTTTTTAAAGCTCCTGATTTGGAGGGGATGGGGCTGACTCATAAATTTTGGTTGCTTAAGACTAGAACGTAGCAATACCAGGAAAATCAAGCCCAGCATCTCTGTGGCACCGATTAGCATCACAGTAATTGCATGTGTTCAAGGCTGTATGCCTGGGCAGTGCACACTTGTGGTTAATATGTTGGAGGTTTTTTTCTGTGCCCTGCTGGATCACAGCCAAGCACAGCGCAACAGTCGCTGGCCTATTTCCTCATCATAGACTAATAGAAAACTATGGTTGGAAGGAATTTCAGAGAGGTCACCTAGTCCACCACTAGCTACAAATCCTCCCAGCCAGGGCTTTGTCAAGCTGGGCCTTAAAAACATCTAAAGATGGAGATTCCACCACCTTCCTAGGTAACCCATTCCAGTGCTTCACCACCTTCCCCGTGCCAATGATTCTCCTAATATCCAGTCTAGACGTCCCCCACTACAACTTGAACCATTGCTCCTAGTTCTGTCATGTGCCAACACTGAGAACAGTCTAGCTCCATCCTTGCAGGACCCCCCTATAATGAAGTGGAGATACTCTTGGGGTTTTCTCTGAGGGCTACATGAGTGCCTCAGTTTCTCCCATATGTTCTTTGTTTCTTTTGGTAATGGGACCCAGGGGTGTGATCATTGCAGAAGCCACTAGAGGGTGAATGGGCCTGCCCTAGCTACATGGTAGCCAGACCCTCTGCCCTTCCGGGTCAACCAGCTGCAATAGATTGTAGCAGGGCTCGGTGGGCGGAGATAAGGAGAGGTGGCCATCTTATAGACTCATAGACTCTAAGATCAGAAGGGACCAATATGATCATCTAGTCTGACCTCCTGCACAATGCAGGCCTCAGAACCTCACCCACCCACCCCAACAATAAGCCTCTAACCTCTATCTTGCCCAGGAAAGAGACGAAGGACTGGCAAGAGACAAGGAGATGGGAATGGGGTGGGTGGAGATGGCTGGCTGGAAGGACCAGTCTCCTATAAGGGGTCTCAGGAACAGAGTTCTTCAGCTTATCCTGGTAGGTCATGTGTTCCAGCATCCTGATTATTTTTGTTTCCCCCTGCTGGACTTTCTCCAGCTTGTCCACATATATGTTTGGGGAATGGCTCTTTCTAATTCATCTGTGAAATACCCATATCCACTATTCATTCTTGGGAAATAACATTTCAGACATGCAATGAGAGAACCGAAATGATACCATATGGCTTCGGTGCCCAATCATACACCATGAAAACTGAACATCTGGGCAGCAAAGAGCTAGCGAACAAGCTGTCGGCTTGATTCGTTTGTACAAATTGTTCGGCTAGGAGTTGTGGATGGATTTGTAAAATCTGAAGTTGTTTTTTAAATCATTAGCCCAAAAGGGTGGGAAATGAACCAAATTTGCTGGATAAATTATTTGCAATCAATCATACTAGCTCTGCTGTGCGGTACCCATTAAGCAGAAGTGCCCATTAAGAGAAGATGATGTGTCACAAAAGATATTTCCAGTGGAAATAGGGAAATAATACAGCCATTGGCCAAGGCACTGGAGAGACCTCATCTGGAATACTCTATACAGTTCTGGGGACCTGTGTTCACAGAAGATTAATTCAAACTGAAACAGGTGCAGAGAAGAAGTACTAAGATTATCAGGGGAGATGGAGAGCCTATCTTACAAGAGAAGTCTAGAAGAGCTTGGTTTATTTAGCCTAGACCCAGAGCCGTCCTTAATGGGAGGCCAGAGGGGCAGCCGCCCCTGGCCCCATGCTCTGGCGGGGCCCACACAGCCAGAAGGAGGAAGGATCGGGCCCAGCGAGGCACTGTATTCAGCCTTCTCGGATGACTTTTTGAGCTGACTTTTCTGTGCAGATAATGATCCATTACAGGTGAGAGAGAAGACCAGTCTAGTATTTATATGGAAATGCTGGGGTTTTAGGGTTGATGGCCATCAATCAACACATTAAAAAGTCTTTCTTCGTCCCTTCTTCACAGCAAATATGCCCTGTTGGCATTGGTTGCAGTCAGACCAGCAGTTCCAAAGCATGGCAAAGAGGAAAGCAGCCTGGAGCCCACTGAGGAGAAGATGTCCTTATTTCTTTGAACGGGGATTAATCCTCTGCAGTGGGAAACCTGGTGCTATTACTGCTATATAGCATGAAGACAAGTTCCAAAGCAGTGGCTGTGGGGGCCTAGTTTAGCAAAACAAACAAAGAATCCTGTGGCACTTTTAAAGACTAACAAATTTACTTATTTGTTACCCTTTAAAAGTACCACAGGACTCCCTGTTTGTTTTCCATCAGGGTATCTGAGAGGAGGCCAAAGGTCCGTTATCTCTTCCTCTCATCCTCAAACTGTACCTGAATTTCATTACTTAGATCTGCTGCAAAGCAATGGGGAATGTATGAATGCATATATTAAAATAAAAGAGCAAAGGAGAGAATCAGAAGGCATAAAGGAAATAACATACATTAGACAATTGAAATCTAGTGCTTTAAGCTAAGAGAGGAACTGGATTTATTTCTTGATATAATCCAAAAATAGCATCTCTCTCTCTCTGAATGTGCAATTTAACAAAAACTTGATCTAAGAAAAATGTTTAACTTTATTAAACTTGTAGCATTGTGTGCCCCTCTTGAACAGAAAACCAGAGCCACAAAGCAGAGTACTACCAAATGCTCCTGTCCATTGGCTGTGAGACTGATGAAGCATCACCATGACACATTCAGTACTGCCCATCGCAAACATTAAAAAATAATCATATCAGGCTCAAATGTATCATTAAAACTCACTTAAAAATCAAGAAATGTTTAAAGAAATAATAAATGGGGGGGTATTTTCTCTGACTTTGGGGTTTTGAGACTTCAGGATAAAAGGAAGTCATATTTTTCTGCTTTTCTCTGCAACATTTTAGCTTGAGGGCTAGAAATTTATTTATTTCATTAAAGAAAAATTATGACATGACCAGCCATGTTCTCTCTAAGCTGATGATGCATCTGAACAAGTTATGGATACACTTGGGGAGCCAGCGGGCAGCAAGGAAGGGGCCTGGTGGGACTCGGAGACCTGGCGGGGAACTTGCTCAGCTGCATCATCAGCTTAGGGGAAACATTCCCTGCAAAGTGTAAAATGGAGAAGCCCTGCACAAACTGATTTGCCTTGGACCCCACTCCCCCATACCCAGAATGGCCCTGCCTAGACCAGCAGTTCCCAACCTTTTTCTTTACGTAGACCACTATATCATCAGTGAGTTTTGCAGAGCACATTCTACCCACCAAATGTGCAAAGAGCATCAGTTCACATTGATGTCACACAAAAGTGTCACCATTTAAATTCAGAGAATGTTAGATCACACACAGATGTTTGCAAAGAAAATTACATTGTGAATAACAGCGAATATGATACATAAGAGGTGTGTGGGATTATATTATTATTACGTAACCCCCCCCCCGTCACCCCACTCACCACCTGCAGTACCCTCACGGACCACCAGTGGTTCACAGATCACAGGTTGGGAAACTTAGGAAAATGAAGGCTGAGAAGGGATATTATATGCTCTTTGCAAATACCTCATGGGGTGAACACCAGCCAGAGTGAGAGCTTTAAGAACAAAAGTTGGCACGAAAACTTATGGTTATAAAGTGACCATGAACAAATTAGAAGGTTTCTCACCACCAGAGGTTCTGAAACAACCTCCCAATAGTAGGAGCTGGGGACAAACAACCTAAGACGACACTACAAAAGCAGACAAATGGGATGAAGCATTTGCCGTGCATGAGAAAGTTTAACATCAGCAGTTAAATGGGGAGAAAGAAGACAAGGCTGAGCATCACTAACGAGCAGGCTGCAATCTTAGCCCTTCTCTTTGCCACCCCTTCACGTTCTCCCACAACACTCAGTGCAGAGCGAGATTCGGGTGAGGCTGTCCTCTGATGCATCCTGCATTGATCACCATCGCCGGCTGCACAAGGAGCCATGCGGACCATTGGTATGTTCCACCATGCCGCCTCCTGGCTTCTCAGAGGTTGTGAAGACACATGGCTGCTTTCAACACATCCCAAGGCCAGGCTGCTGATGGCACTTTATAGGCTAGTGTGTCAGCATCATGGTTCAGGCTTGGGGCCACTTTATCTGCCTGGCGGCTCTCCAAGTCCCTAACCCTATCTTGTGTCACAAGTTCATATGCTCTTAGGAGAAGAAATCCCACTTCACCTACTGCTCCTTGGCCTCTGCTGTTCTCTGTGGGCTGTGGCAGCATCCCTCGCCCCATTAGTGTTTCCTCCGGGGTGTGGAGAGAAAGACCATGTCAGTCAGTCCAGTTCCAGGGCCACTCTTTTCACCCTGGGGCAGAGAGGAGCTGAGTCCCATGGCAATACAGGGTCTCTGCCTGTCTGGAGTGAACATCAGGATTGTACTGCCAGCCTGCCACCAGACCCACTGTGATTCTGCTGCATGGAGGCTCTTCGGTCAATGGATAGGGGGCAGCAATGGCCCTTAAAGCTTCAGAATAGCCTCCAAGAGCTTGCCTGCTTCTCCCAGCTCCTCCGAGTGGGAAGCCAGGCTGGAAGTCTGTCAAGAACAGGCTCTCTCATGAGATGTCCAGCATATCCTGGTTCTGGCTGGACTGGAAACGCCATGAGAACAACTCTCCTCATGATATTTCTGAATTACTGCTTCCAGGCCCAGGCTGAGCAAGGAAGTGCAGAGGCGTGGGAACCAACAGGAGAGACAGACACATGAGAACATTAACTCCTCCGAACCTCAAGACAAGGCTCTGCCTTGTCTCCTGAAAGTTTTTATACCGTCCAATACACACTCCCTCTGTGGATCTGATTAAGCAGTCTCACAACTCTCAGAGAGTCGTTGGGTTCAAACAGATTGCAAAGGTCATCTAGTCTCACCCCCCGCCACAATGCAGGACTTGCTGTGTCTAAACCCCCCGAGACAAGTGGCTATCCAGCTTCCTTTCAAAAATCCAGTGGAAGAGATTCTACGACCTCCCTAGACAGTCTGTTCCACTGAAGTTTTTCCTGAGATTTAATCAAAAAATGCTATGCCATAGTTCGAACCCATTGTCTCTTGTCCTGCCCCCTGTGGCAAAAGAGCACAACTTTTCCTCCATTTTTTTTAATGATGCATTTCAAGTATTTGCAGACTACTAGCCCATCCCCTTTTAATCACCTCTTTTTCAAGCTAAACATACACAGTTCTTCAGTCTTTATTCACACGGCTTGCATTCCCTCCCTTTGATCATCTTTATTGCTTGCCTCTGGATCCTTTCCAGTTTCTCTACATCCTTTCTATACAGCAGAGACAGTACTTCAACTGAGGCCTAACCAGCACCGAGTAGAGATGTCCTATGACCTCCTGGGACTTGCATTCTGTCTCTGTTAATGCAACCTAACATTATATTTGCTCTCTTTTTTTTTTTCAATAGCATCGCATTGCTGACTCATGTTGAAGTTGTGAGCCAACACAATTCCCGAATCCTTTTCAACAGCACTGCTGCCAAGTCAGTTATCTGCCATTCTGTATTTGTGCATTTTGGTATTCTTCCTGAATTGTAGCTCCTTACATTTGTCTTTGCTGAATTTCATTTTGTGGTCTATAGTCCACTTCTCCAGTTTATCACAATCCCTCTGAATTTTAGCTCTATCCTCTGAAATGTTGGCAACCCTCTTGCCCCAGCTTTGTTTCATTTGCAGATTTGATCAGCGTGTTGTCTATTCCAACATCCAGGTTTTACTGCAAATGTTAAACAACACCAGACCCGAAACAGATCCCTGTGGAGATCTCCCTCCATTCTGACATTATTCCATTAGTAGTTACGCTTCATTTGTGGTTGCTTAATTGTTGTTCTCTCAAGTCTACATTTCTCCAGCTTCCTTATCAGAATGTCCTAAGGGACTGTGTCAAAAGCCTTGCTCAGCTCCAGATAAACTATTTCTACTACATTCCCCTACCCACCAAACCGGTTACCCTGTCAAGGAAGGAACTCAAGCTGGTTTGGTGTGATTCATTCTTGGTAAAGCCACGCTGGCTGGTAGTGATCACCTCTTCATCCTCCAGGTATTTGCAAACTGAATGTTTATTCCATTGCTCTAGTACAGGAGTAGGCAACCCCCAGCATGTGTGCCGACAATGGCGTGCGAGCCCATTCAGATCAGCATACGGCACCCTCTGCAACGCCACAGAAATTGTGGCTCCTGCCACTGAAAGCCTCTCCAGGCAGCTTCTTTCAGGGGCAGCTGGGGTGCAGAGGGTCCCCACCATGCCCATGTTCCAGGCATGGTGCGGAAAGAAGATGCTCCTCTCCATGGTGTGCAGACACCAAGGAGTCACTCTGGGTAAGCTATTTCCTCAGCATGCCTGGGGACCCCCCAAGAGGAGCTGCTCCAGGGAGCTTCTTTCCTTCACCCCTTGGGACCCCTGTCCCCACGCATGCTGCCAAGAGGAACCACTGCAGGCAGCTCCTTTCCACGAGAGGCTCCTATCAGTGGCATGGCAGGGAAGTGCCCCCCTTCCTGCCCCAACCTCCACCATGGCTGCCACCAAATTTTCAGGCAGCCGCCACTTTTATTTCTGTGGAGGGAGCCACTGGCACTGGCTGACAGTCGAGGAGGGGCCAGCATAGGGGTCGGCAAAGGTTGCTGACCCCTGCTTTAGTAGCTTCCCAGATATCGAGGTCAGCTCACGGATGTTGAATTCCTCAGCGCCTCTTTTTCCCCTTTCTAAAGATGGGCACCACGTCAGCCGTTCCCCAGTATTCTAGGACCTCTCCTGTCATCCATGAGTTTGCAAATATTTCTTTCAATGACCTCAAGATTTCTCCAGCACCGTGGGGTGAATAGCATCAGGCCATGCTGACCTGAATTCATTCAAATTGGTCAGATCTCTGATGATTCTTCTATGTATGCTGATCTTTATGCAACCCTTTCCATTTAATGTCTGATCATGTTATTTTTTGTGAGAAGAGCAAAGAAAAGTAAGTATTGAGCAGCTCTGCCTTCCTATCATCTCTGATCACTAGCTCACCTTTTCCATTGAGCAGTGGACCCACACATCCCTGATCTTTCTTTTTTGTCTGACATATTTGAAGAGCCTCTTGTCTCTAACAGTCCTTGCCTGATGTAACTCATTCTTCACCTTCGCTTTCCTGATATTGTACACACATGCTCACTCTATTCCCATGCATATTTCCTTGGTGAAGTGCCCCTCCTTCCACCCCCTGTACGTACCCCTTTTCATTTTCAAGATCCAAAGGGGCAGCAGTGTTAGTCTAGTTTGGTAAAACAAACAAGGAGTCCTGTGGCACTTAAAGACTAACAAATACATTTATTCCATGAGCTTTCATGCGGTTTTCTCCCATAAAAGCTCATATAATAAATATATTTATTAGTCTTTAAGTCCCACAGGACTCCTTGTTTGTTTGTTTTTTCATTTTTGGATAGGTAGAAAGCTCCTAGTGCAGTCACATTGTCTTCCTGCAGTTCTGCTTATCTTTCTTCTTTGTCAGAACAGCTTGATGTTAAGCCTCTAGTATTCCATATTTTGGTAACTGTCAGGAATTTTTAGTTACACCAGAACAATATGTTGACTTCTATGACGGACAATGATGCCCATGAGGTTGTGCTGCTGTAACAGAGAGAAGCTAGACCAGGATCTCTGTTTCCTTCATGTCTTTTAAGGCTCTGTGTCCTGTAGAACAGGCCTTGACAAATCAATTTTTCTGGTCATCATGGTGACCAGTTTTAGTAGCCTGTCACCTAGCTCCGCTACAGAAATGTAATGAAGGAATGCCCTCTGGGAACCAAAAGTAAAACTGCTGGTGCCTAGTTGTGAGCCAGTTTTGTCCACCCCTGCTCTAGTATCATCATATAGAAGACCACTATGTCTCTAAGCCAAGATTTTCAAGTGTCAAGTGATTTTGGGTACCTCTGTTTCTTCAGTGCTCAACTTGAGGCAAATTGAAAGGGATTTGATCCCCGGAAGTACAGAGCACCAACCTCTGTAAAAACAGTGTCTGAAGCTGGGCTCCCAAACACTGCGTGACCCAAAATCACTTGCTATTTTTGACAAGTGTGGCCTTGTTCTATATGAACTAGACTCTGCCACCATCACTCACACTGGAAGTGCCTCACTGTGCAGGTGAAGTACTATTCACTAAATAAGTAGAGCAGAATCTAGGCCCTTAATAATTAAATTCTCTGTTACTGAATGTATTTCCAGGTATGATTTCAGATTTATCCACAGCTGTAGTTTAACTGCACACAATACAGTGAATATTTAGAGAGGGCCTTTCCATAAATGAGAGAGAGAGGTGCTACTTTAGAGACAAGGGCTAGAAATAGGAAGATACGGTTACCACCACAAAGGGCTTGCAATTTAAGGGCTGAATCCTATGAATGGATCCATGTAGGTGCAGCCTTAGAGATATGATAGGATTCTGTACAGAACCATTTGGTTCTGTTCACAGGATCAAAGCCTAATTGGTGATGAGTGTGGGCTACAATCAGAAAGCAATAAAAGCATTTCATTACTCCATGTGGGCATGAGCACACCTTGCTAGTACTGTTAGAATTTTTATGATTTAATTATTGAAATAGCAATTATGAATGTGATTAAAGTAGAAGTGATTCAAGTCTCTTGAGCTTCATGTAAGAAGCAAGTCTTGAGAAAGGACTAATTATTTTTATGCAACACCCAAAAGGAAGCTGGGTGCTTCATCCAAAGATTAACTTTCTAGCCCTTAAAGTCTGTGAGAAAAAGGTTTCCAAACATGAACCAGTGTTGCAACATCTTTCTGAGCCAACAGGCAGGGACCGAACAGACGTGTCTCTTAGGGCAATCTTGGAGGAAAAAAATTCTCGGTGGCAGCAAATCTCAGAATCTAGGTCAATTGGCTCAGAACTTGCGTGTTCTATTAAGCTAAAAATAGCAATGTAGACGGTCCCCCTTGGGCTGGAGCCCGGAGCCCAGGCTCCAAGACAGAGCGTTTTTTGCAGTGTGGACACCCCCTAAGGCCAGCACAAATTCTCACAATTCAGCTCAAACAAGTGTCAACTCTGACATGCTACGTGACAACTGTGTGAACATTGTCACTGGTTTCACTGCTAATCCTTTATCAGAAACACCCATGGACTCTGGGATCATAAAAGGAACTTGAGAAAGGCCCCGTCACTTTTTGCTTCTCAGTCTTTTGACATTGCTTGCTATACATTCTTGCAGATTTTACTTGCCTTTTCTGCTTCCTGGTTTTCTTACATATGGATTAATAAGGGAACATAAAAGATGGCTATGAAGGTTATTTTGATGTTTATATGCTGTGGTGGTCCTTGCTCGGTGTGGTTGGCAAGGGAGTATCGCCTAGCAGTCAGGGCTTAGGCCCATGACGTCCAGGAACGGTTGTTGGTAGGAGAATCCGGGCCCACCCATTCCTCCAGACTGTGACTGAGGGCCGTTCTGAGGACTGTCGGTGCTCTGACAACCAAAGCTGCCCTCCCTGGTCCACCTACTACCACCTCCTTGCAGTTGTCCCAAAGGCACAATCTGCATCCCTATGTGAGAAATGGCTGCTCACCAAAAGACACCTTCTGACATCTGTGTGCATGCAATGAGGTCACTCTTTTTTCTCCCTTTGGCACCTGGCAGTGGCTCAGGTATAGTAGTTAAAGCGGTCTCAGCTGGTAGGTAATTTTCTATCGGTTGCAGAGTGTCTGTTAGAGACTCAGCTCGATGTTTAAGCCTCAGGTCCCTACTCCTTATCGGGAGGATATGGGCAAAGTGCACCACCAGGATGAGGTTTGCCACTCCTACTCCTGGATCTTGGGCTTTAGCCATGTCCCACAGAGGTCTCATAGTTTCTGGGCAACGAGCAGGGCTCTGGCCCCGGAAAGGTAATTCTCCCACAAGAATCTCTGGCAGAATTCTCTTAGTTGATGTCTAGGTAGTCCAAGACGGCTGCTCTCACCTGGGTGTAGTCTCCAGTAGACTCAGCAACCAAGTCCCCAGTATACGGGAACCAGCATGTGGGGCCCCTGACAAGGATCCTTGGGGCTCCATGAAAGCTATATGCTGCTGAGCTGATCATTGTTACTGTTCCCATTGGTGAGCCTGATGTCCCACACCAGCTGCTGCGGCTGCTGGGCAGCCATTTGTTGCAGGACCTGTTGCTTTTGCCACGGGGGGCCTGTCTTCTGCTCTTGCTGGCTGTCTGCCATCTGTTTCAGCCAACACACTACATCCATAATGACTGACCTACCAGGTCCACGTCATCATAGTGCAGACTGCATGGCTACCTAGGTTAGTCCATCCTCCACACAGAGAAGGGAAAGCGCCTGCGTTCTCCACCAGTTTGTGACAGTCTTTGCATTAGCTGGTAGGGGAGCGTTGCCGAGTGGTTGGGTTTTAGGCCTGTGATTTATGGGGGGGTTGTTGTTAGAGGAGTTTGGACCCCCCCCCAATCAGGCTGTAACCCTGGGCCCTTTGAGGACTGTCAGTTTTCTGGTAGCCAGGGTTGCTCAAGGCTGCCCTCCCTCCACCACCTCCTATCTCCTCTTTGCCATTGTCCCAGAGGTGCTATCTGCATTTAGGCAGTGTGCAAGACATCTGCTCACTGAAAGGTACCTTCTGCCATTTGTGTGCAGAGAGGGTGCTCTCTTTGTCTCAGGTGGTAACCACCTGCTCCGGTGGTATGGCTAGCTTAATCCAAGGGCTTTCCCCTGCTGGGGTAGTTCAGCTAAAAATAAAGGGGGATTAACTGGATCCAGAGTTGGTATGCAAAGTAGAGGGGAATGTTTCCCTCTCAGGCTGCCTCCGTAGCAGGCCCTCCCTTCTCTCATAGAGGGACCTTTGGGCAGCTATTTAGGGAAAAGGTCTGCCTTTTCCTTTCCTCTTCTCTCCTGGAGCTGCTGGTAACAGGTCTGCCCTCTTCCCTGGCCTGCTCCCCTGCTTTTTATTGCCTCCTACAGTTAGAGCATTTGCTACAGGTGGGCAAGACAGGGGTGGCTGGGCTGACAGTCCTTCCTTAATCCCTTGTTGCTCACTGTTGGGTTTTTACACCCCATGACAAGGGCTTTGATCATTATTTTCTCTCTCTAAGTCTGTGTACTGACCCTCCATGCATGCAGCTAAAATGAAAAGGACTTTACAAGTTCAAAGTATGCTATTCTTATAGTCCAAATCAATAAATTGCTAAGGCTCTAACTCTTGCTTCCAATGGCTAGCTTCACTCTCCTTAGAAATAGCTGCCTGACTGTGTCTGAACAATGGGGCCCTGATGCTGACTGGGAGATGTGAGTGCTACTGCACAAGAAATATATTATAAGAATCAAGAATAAGCCCGATCGGTGTGAACATCTAACTGCTTTCTGAACTCAGTAAGCTCAGTTTTAATGCTGACATTTGATTTCAAAGTCATCTCACCTTCCAACCCTGGGCAGTTTATGAATATCTGATATAGCCAGGCTCTCTTGTCTCATCTCTTACCAGAGCTAGAGCCCTTTTCTGCATATTCTGCATACTGGAATAAGTTGCAGGGTTGTAAATAAACCACATTGCTCCAGTTCTCAGGTCTGCTGCAGTATTTTCCTTATCTCACACTTTGACAGCACTCACCACAAACCCAACTGCTCTCGAAAAGCCAGGCCACCTGTCTATTTCTGCTGGGATGAGCAAGAGATGTGTCTGCAACCCAAGAGAGCTATCTATGCATCTCAGCCTCTGGAAGGCCCCTCCTTTGTGCCCCTCTGCAAGGCGCCAATGCCAATTACAGGCTGTCAGATCTATTTCAGGCCCCTGACTCACAGGCCTGCTGCATGCCACATGGAGCAATAAATAGATACTCACAGGGGAAATAATGACATGCACACACACCCCAAAGCTGGTGGTAAACGCAATTCATGAAACTGCATGACATCAGAGAGATGCCCCTGGGACTTAGATGAAGAGGACCCAGCTGCTTGCTAATCTTTCTTCTCATCCGGTGACTTCTAGGGATAACCCACCCAGGCGATTCTGGGGAGAACTTTAAATAACCCACAATCTACATACTGGGAGGATAAAACCATTCTCACTGGGAGTTGGCAAAGAGCCAAATACCATTTACTGCACAATAAACCCCTTGAATGGCTGCATGCTGATCCCAACTCTAACGAAACAAACTGGCTCCCCTCCGCCACTGCCACAGCGATCCAATCTGAATCCTGATGAAATAACCTGTTTCTTTCATTTATTCGACTCTGTGACCATGCATTAACCATCATCCTTGGCACCACCCACTGCTAAAACGATAAGCACTATCTAGCTGTGTTAGTCTAGTTCAGCGAAACGAACAAGGAATCCTGTGGTACTTCTGAAGACTAACAGATTTATAACACTAGCAAGTTAGTGCTCACTACACCCTATAGGTTGTTAGGGAATGAAATTTCCTTATGCCCATTTTACACATCCACCAGAGTTTGTGACTTGGCCAAGCTGGGGCGAGGACTCAAATCAGCACCAGTCTTCTGACTTATAGACCTGTGCTGTGTAGATACAGTCTGTCAGTTTTGCTCTTATTGCAACATGGCCATTGTTTTTCATTCATATATGCCCATGTCTAGAGAGAGAAGGAATGATGTTGTTTTAAAGCATGGACTGAAGCTGGGTTCTTTGCCAGGTTTTGCCTCATATGAGTAATGCAGCCATCCCAAATGCATGTCAGTAGCACCTTGCCGCCAGATTACACCATCATGTATAGGGTGTCCAGGAAGATACCTCTTACCTTCCTAACCTGAGCTTTAACAAGAAGCAGGAGATGTGGTATAGCCTGACCTAAAGTTTTTGATTCTGTCTCACATGATCTTCTGATAAACAAACAAGGGGAATATAACCTAGATGGAACTGCTGTAAAGTGGGTGTGTAGCTGATTGAAAAACCATTCTCAGAAAGTAATTAGTGGTTCACAGTCAAGTTGGAAGAGCATATCAAGTGGGGTCCCACAGTGATCAATTCTGGCTCAATATCTTCCTCTGTGAGTTAGATAAAGGCATAGAGAATACACTTATAAAGTTTGCAGATGATGCCAAGTGAGGAGGGGTTGCAAGTTCTTTGAAGGGTAGGATTAAAATTCAAAATGATCTGGACAAACTGAAGATGTGGTCTGAAACAAATTGGATGAAATTCAGTATGAACAAATCAAAGTACTCCACTTAGGAAGGAACAATCAGTTGCACACGTACACAATGGGAAAAGACTGCCTAGGAAGGAGTACTGTGGAAAGGGGTCTAGGGGTCATAGCGGATCACACGCTAAATATGAGTCAATGGTGTAATACTCTTGCAAAGAAAGCAAACGTCATTCTGGGATGTACTAGCAGGAGTGTTGCAAGCTAGACACAAGAAGTAATTCTATCGTACTCTGTGCTGATTAGTGACTAGTCTTCACTGATTGGCCTTCTTGATTGACTGATCAGGTCTGTGAAAACCTACTAAGTTGATCAGGAAGTTGATCACTGAAGACCACCCTAGCAACTGGAGTAGCTCCGAATCAAAGGGAGGTCAGGCATACTGGAATCGAAGGGAGAAATGTTTGCTATTTTAACTTGCATATCTCCCTTTGACTGCCGCCAAAAATGGCAGGCAGTGTATCAACTGGAGTATTGACTCCACCTCTGGGTGCCGCATTACAGGAAAGATGTCAACACATTGGAGAAAGTCCAGAAAAGAGCAACAAATTTGATTAAAGGACTAAAAAGATGACCCATGAGGGAAGATTGAAAAAAATTGGTTTGTTTAGTCTGAAGAAGAGAAGATTCAGAGGGACATGATAACAGTTTTCAAGTACATAAAAGACTGTTACAAGAAAGAGGGGAAAAAATTATTCTTGTTACCCTCTGAACACATGACAAGGGGCAATGGACAGCAAGGGTGGCTTAGGCTGGACATTAAGAAGAGCTTCCTCATTGGCAGGGTAGTTAAAAACCAGAATAAGTTGCCTAGGGAGGTTGTGGAATCTCCATCATTAGACACTTTTAGAAGTAGGTTGGACAGATGGGCTATGTCTACATTGTAAAAGCTAAGTCGACTTTATTAAGTCAACTTAATAAAGTCTACTTAAAGTCGACTTTAAGTAGACCTTATTAAGTCGACTTAGTGAGTACACACTACATTAAGTCGACTTTAAATGGGTGTCCTGGCTTAATTCAACTTAATTAAGTCGAATTAATGGCCCCACTGCACTAAGTCACCTTTATTAAGTTGACCTAGTTAGTCCACATTGCCTTAAGTCGACTTAATAAAGTCGACTTAATGATAAAGTCGACTTTATAAGCGGACCTTATACAGTCGACTTTACTGGACCCTAAAGTTGACTTTATTGCCCTGCAGTGTAGACGGGGCCCTTAAGTCGACTTAAACACATAGTGTAGACGTACCCATGCCTGTTAGGGATGGAGTCTAAACAATGAGTGGTCCAGCCTTGAGTGCAAGGGACTGGACTAGAAGATGTCTCAAGGTCCCTTCCAGTCCTATGATTCTAGATAATGTTGCTTGAATATATAGGCTAGGGCCCTTTTATGTGTCTGAGAGAGGAAAGGAAGGATGAGGGCCCCACAGACCTTTGAGGGTTCACTCTGCCAGACACCCTGTAGGATATCATCCAAGTCTCTGTTGTTCTCAATCATCAACTATGCAAATTCCAGGATCCATAGCAAGCTGCAGCACTGGTTCCTCTCTTGGCCTCTTGGGCATACTCCCTGGGCACCAACTCTATCTCTTACACCATCTTGAGAATGGGGCTCCCTAGTGCTGATCCCTGGGATACTGCAGTTACTTAAATGTACCCTGTTCCTGAACTCCACCCCAAAGGTGTGAGCTTTGGGTTATAGTTTAAATTTCTTGGAGGCGCACAGCAGTTGTACAACAGTCAGCAGGCGTCCACACACATTTTGCACAGTCTAACCAGTTTATGCTCTTTTATAGTTAACCACATAATGCCCATGAAAGGAGAGAAAACAGTAAATGGTAAATGCATTTTCCTTCCTATCTCATCCCTCTTTTGGAATCTTTAAGGATCATCTTTGTCCATGCTGGGTGTCCTCTCCCTCTGCAGCTTGTTGCATGTTAGCTTGTCTCTTCTTCATGGAGGTATACAGAGGACAACTAGCATATCTGTACAGTATCAGAACTGAATTATTCAATTCTCAAAAAAAATTGCACTCTCCTTTTGTGTGTGTGAGATAAAATTTAGAGGGAAGGTTATGGGACCTAGGGAGTAGCGTAATAAATGTCATTCTTGCTGGGAACCGTTAGTGAGCTTGGCATTATGGTGTAATAAAAGCAACTGGAAATAGCAAGTTTCATAAAGGCCAAGGTCTGCAGCCCATCAGCACTCAGGACGTGACAAGATCAGATAGTGCAGGCAGTGAGAAAAGGGAAAAGAAGTTTGCAGTAAAATTCTTTCTGGTTTTCACACAGAAAGGAAACGAGCAATGCAAGGAGGAAACATCAAGGCAAAGCTCTGGGGGTAAAGAGCAGTAACACAAACTCAGTGCAGTGCATTCAGAAACTGCAGAAAGCTCCCAATGTGCATGTTTAGCAGTTTGCAAATTTGAAGCTACATTAATTAGCAATGAGCATCACTCAGTTCCGGTAAAGTCCATCTAGTTCTACAGAGGATGATGGGCTGTGGTATAAGAGTGTCCCCACTGATAGGATTTGGAGGATTAAAACACATTGGGCATGCAGAGCAGAGAATGGCTGGATTCCATGCCAGCTCTGTTAGTGTCTTTTCCTAGGCACCTAAACTATTTACAGCCCAATTTCTGGAGGCCTGATATGCCATTTCATGAGTATCTGAAACTTTCTGGAAGCCTTTTGAAACCACCTGAAAGGTGGCATGCAGCCAGTGTGTGTGAGGGGGGAAGGCTCTAAGGAAGGGGAACCAAGTGCTGGTAAAAAGTGACACAGCAGGCTCCATAGGCAGAAATCTTACGGGATGGAGCAAGAGACACCTTGAATTGACTGACTATCCCTTTGAAATTCGGTAGATATTAATTGCCCATCATGGGTTTGGTTCATTTTGATATTACCAGTCAGCTTGAAATAAAACTCTACTCCCCATAAGGGATCACAAATTTCACACAGACCATGAAACTAGCAGGAGGGTTTAGCAGGGGGTTGGACTAGATGACCTCATGAAGTCCCTTCCAACCCTATGATCCTATGACTCTATGAAGATTAGCCAAATCCCTTTGACCATCAGCAGTTCTGCTTAAGTCAAATCTCTGTGAGACGATGGGGAGAGCAGCTCTTATTGTCCAGGAGCAACTGTGGTCTGTTTGGTGTCCCCAAGGCTGCCTGAAAGCACAGCTGAGGGGATATATTTCTGATTTCAAGGAAATCTCCTCTGCGATCCAGCAGTGAGAAGGCAACTATCATGTATGACTCGTGCTGTCCTAAGCAAAAGGGAATATTATTGCTTTACGAGTCTAAACAATGAGACCTTCTAGGCTGGGAGTAACAGTTTTTCTGGCTGGCAGACATCAAAGGCATGACCACAGCAGTGTGAAATCTCCCTGGAAAACTCGCCATAAGAATTCCATGGGCTGAGCTGCCAGTAGGTGTAATTTCACACACCCTTCCAATTCACTGTATTTGTGCTTCAAATTAAATGCTTATTTTTGCTTGCAAGACCTCTGGGGCATGATTCTGATCTCATCTAGGCTATGGTAAACCTGGAGGCCAATGGAATTTCAATTTCAAGCCAAGCTGGTGTAAGTCAGAGGCGACTCAGATCCCACTTTATCTCATGTTTCAAAGCTGAATAAGAATCTTGGCTCAAAAACTGAGCATGTATCTTCTAAATGGTGGGCTTGGTTTTGCACAGAAACTGGCCCATTTTAACTGAAATAGGCCCCTGGAATAATTAGCAGATTTCAGCAATATTTTCCCTGCTCATTTATGCCAGTGCATTGAGCTTCAAGCGGATGTGCATCGAATTTCAACTTGAATAGGAATGGACAATGAAGAATAGCTATTTTATACAAGCTGTCTGCACAGGCAGAATTAGGGAGATTCTGAAAAAGGAGCCATGGGGATAAGAAACCCAAGGGTTATTTCTGTTGGTAGAAGTGGGATTGTCAGCTCACAACTAGGAATTTAAATAACAACTGCCTTTGTATTTATTTTCCTCCCTCTCTGTAAATTCCGCATCTTTAAGCATCCGATGAAGTGAGATTTTCTCCCATGACAGCTCATGCCATGAATAAATTTGTTAATCTTTTAAAAGGGCCACAGGACTCCTTGTTTACCTTGTTACAGGGGAATGGAAGAACATTCCCTGCCTCAAACTGTTTGCAACCTAAATGCAGAAGGGAAAATGGAAAGGGTTGTTCAGTGAGATTATATTTTCCCTTCCTTTTGCATGCATACTGGTTTCTTTAAAGCTATAGCAGGAAGCCAGGCAGGACAAGGAACGCTCTAGGCCAGTGGTTTTCAAACCAGAAGTCATGACCCAGTACTGGGTCACAGACCCTCAGGTACTTGGTCACAGTGCACCCTTCTGCTACCGCCAAAAGACTGGAATGCATTGCTCGAAGATAAACAAGGAGTCCTGGGGCACTTAAAGACTAAAAAAATTATCTGTTAGTCTTTAAGTACCCCTGGACTCCTTGTTTGCTTTACTGAACTAGACTAACACGGCTGCCCCTTTGGAACTTGCTCAAAGATGTAATTGTTGGGTCATGGATGTAAATGATTTTTTTTTAATTGGGTCCTGAGTGAACCAAGCCTTGCAGTTAATCAAGCAGAGCAACAGAGTGGATTCCACGTTCTAATGAGGTTTCTGGTTACGGGTTAGAAGAAAGCATCGCTTCCTATGAGTCTTTGCTCTAGCCTCCTTTTTAATGGGTATTTTATTTTCTTTTTAACCTTTTCTAGTACAGCACTGCCATCCCAAGCATTCAAAAATCATGAGCCAGGTCCCCCAAAGATGATGAGATTGGTTTAAAAAAAGGTTTTTCAGCATAATCAATGTGGGGTCTTATTTGCCATCTGGTCTGTAAGATTTTAGGGTTCACATTGTTCAGCTTTTCTCTGCAATCATACAGGCTAGAAAAACTTACTCAAAACCAAGCATGTTCACAGTGCTCCAGGTGCAGGGGCCTTAAGAAAAAACACCAAATATCACAAGAATTGTGATTAAGTCATAGGAGTTTGCCACAACGTTTCTTCATTTGTTAAGTTATTTTAACACTTTCATGTCTCCTGCATAATTCCCACTGGGCCAGCTGTTTGGATCCCAAGCCATAATTTCTGATCTCCAGCAGAATGCTTAGGAGGATTTATGGGGAGGTAAGGCTGCGGTCAAGTTTTAAGTTTCTACTCTCAGATTCCCATATGGGACAAATCAAAAGGAAACAATAGCCTTCCTGTTGACTCGCTTCATATTTGTAATCACTCTCATTTTCTCCCTAAAATCATTAAACCATCTTGCTACATAACACTGGGCATATCTACACTGGAGGCTCTGTTAAGCCAACCTAAAAAGGTCGAATTGAAGTTGACCTTGTTAATTCAGCTTAGAGGGTCCACATTGAAAACTCCTGTTGACTGCCAGCATCCATCTACATTGGGTTAAGTCCACTTGACAAAGTTGATTTAAGCCTTAAGTCAACCTTAAGAGGTGGTGTTATTAAGTTGACTTAAGGAAGCATTTAGGGTGTCTTAATAAAAACCCAGTGTGGCCACAGAAATCTATAGGTTGACTTAACCTTCCATAATTCGACCTAAGGCCGCAGTGCAGACATACCCATATGAGTAATAAATATCAGGGTCCTGAGGTGGTATGAACCCACACATCTCTGTTTAAATCAGTTTACACCAGCTGAAGGTCTGGGCACATTCCTCTAAAGGGATTCTGTGGTTTGATTTGCTGGCCCACAGAAACACTCCTGCCTTCACTGGCTGAGAGATATGCAGTTCAAGTTAGTCCTGGCATTAGCTGATTCTCAAACATTTCCTTAAATGGAATGGCACCTATTTACACCAAAGTTAAGTCAGGACTACCCTGGATATTGCCAAAGCCTTCCTCCTCTGCTGTTATTATTTAACTTTCTGGTTTTGGGATTGTGGGTGCATACACACAGAAGCAGAGCCCTATAGAGCGAGGCTCCATACAGACTCACAGTGAAGGCATGTCGAAGTGGCACAGATGTTTCCTATGCCTACGGAAGGGTTTTTTCCACTGATGTAGGAATCCACCTCTCCAAGTGGTGGTAGAATCAAGAGCAAGACGTCACCCCTCAACCTTGCTGAATCTACACAGGATTTAAGTAAACTTAATTTTTAGCACCCCCAATCCTGTAGCTAGATCAGTCTAAATTTTAAGTGTAGACCAGAAGTATGCGGCACTAGTCCTTATCCACACAGGTCTCAGACTGCTCCTAGCTATCTGCAGACAGCAGATTTTCCATCTTTACTGGGTGAATCTACATCCTAGGCAGTTTTTAAGGTGTGGCTTGACAAAGCCCTGGTTGGGGTGGTTTATTTGGGGTTGGCCCTGCTTTGAGCAGGGGGTTGAACTAAATGGCCCCCTGAGGTTTCTTCCAACCCTAATCTTCTGTGATTCTATTATTTGGGGCAACTGTTAATTTGGTGACTCTATCACTTGAGACCTTCTTCCCCTCCAAAGATGTGGGGAAAAGCTGTGTGACATAAAAGATCTGACCAAAAACGTCTAAATGCAAAAGCAAGGTGACATTCGGAGTCATCCAATGTGCACAAAGGTGTGAGCATTTTCAAAGTCATTGAAATGTGCTTCTGAGTTAAGGTGGAAACATACCCAACAGAGCTCCTCAGTGGTCAATGAAGTGAAATGAAAGACTGTAGTTCTGATTAGATCAGAATAGAGCGCTCCCAAGGGAGTTAGTCTAGTGTTAGTCTAGTTCAGTAAAGCAAACAAGGAGTCCAGGGGTACTTAAAGACTAACAAATAATTTTTTTAGTCTTTAAGTGCCCCAGGACTCCTTGTTTATCTTCGAGCAATGCATTCCAGTCTTTTGGCGGTAGCAGAAGGGTGCACTGTGACCAACACTAGGCTATATTTGACCCATTCCCATTCAAGAGCTACATTTATTTGTAGTGTAGCACTTAGAGACCTCAACTGAGACCAGGGGCCTGTTGTGCTAGGTGCTGTACAGACCAGTAGTAAATGTCCCCAAGGCCCTTACAGCCCAAATACCTGTGCAGACACAAGGGAAGAAGGAAATACTATTCTCCCAGCGATGGGGATCTGTGGCACAGAGGAATGAGGTGAAAGACCCAAGATCACACAGCACACTGGAGTAGAAATTGAACTCATATAGTCGCAGACCAGTGCCGCAATCCCTAGCATCAGAATGTGTCACTGACTGTTTGCAACTGTGTCACAGTATCATGGTCCCCAACAGGTGCCATAACTAGGACAGACCCATCAAAAGGGTAACCGCTGGTTTTTTAACTCTTCTGAGGCAGCTGTTTCCTGCTGTAGTTAACTGTGCAGTTGCAGATTCCACAAGAGATATGCCAAACAACTTTGGCATCTGTATGGCCTCTGTGCAATTAACTTCCAGAGCATCTCTGCTATGAGGCCAGATCAAGTCTGTCTCTGCACCCATTTCCTTTTGCTTAGCATTTCCAGCTGCCTCATTTGTTTCCATTCAGTGTTTAGAGAAATGTCTGTATGCAGTATTATGCATTTCACCTGTGGCACACTGTGATCTAGTACAAGCAAAGCTATCCTAAGAAACCACCCTGCTCTGCTCAGTGACAGGCTAGAGGTCCTAACAGGTCTTTTTCTATCTCTAAATGCCATGGTTCCTGTGCTGCTGTGCATCCCATGTGTCCAGAAGAATAAATTCCCTCATGGTCAGAAGTATTTCTGTTAGAATAACACGTAGATGGTAATCTGTTTGGTGCAGAACTGTCTTTTTGATCATTGTACAGCACCTAGCACGATGGGACTGGGAATCGTAGATGCTACCACATGTACCTGAAGCTCCTCTTCTGACAAGATGGCTAAAACCCTCACTTGTCACTCAGGGTGGAAGTGTGGAAGAGACTGAGAAACCCACAAACAATGTGCACCGTCTCTGCTGCACAGAGATGCAGTCAGGGGCTCTTTGACATTTCCAGCTCACTGGGGATACCCCAGACAGCATTGTATGACACAGTAATAATTATGTACACAGCCCAGATTCACTCATGTTTTCCGCAGACGATGCTGGTGGGGCTGCAAGCACTGTCCAATTAACCCAGATATAAAAACAAATTCTTCTTCTGTGTTAAGATAATGAAGTAGGCAGGTTGTGGAATCTCCACTGCTGGAAGTTTTTAAGAGCAGGTTAGACAAGCACCTGTCAGGGATGGTTTAAGAGGGTCCTTGGTCCTGCCATGAGTGCCTCTCGTAGTCCCTTCCAGTTTCTATGGTTTAAGTAGAGGTCGCTGCTCTTCAGCCATCTGAGCCAGGTGTATATGCACATCGGCCAGGCCACTCAAGGACATATTGCATGTCAACCAAGGATAGAAATGTACTAAAGGATGGATAGGACAGGCCTGGGGTCCAGTGACTCCTTTTAAGCACTCTCACAGAAGCAATAGACTGTGGTGTTGTAATAATATCATGGCCACAAAAGACTTTGTGACTGACAGGTATTTCATAAACCTCAGCCTCATGAATCTGACTGGCTTCAGTGGGGCTATAACTCAGGACCTTTTGGTCCAGAAAAGCTGGTGAGCGAAAGGGGAATTTCAGGTGTCTATTGTGTTGTTAGTGAGGCTAAATGCTAACACCACTAGTCAGCTGCAGCCTCCGGACACCAACACATTCACACGTACTTGAACAGTTCTGGCATTACGTCCATTGGGAGGCTGCGGTGACACACACATTCTAGCCAGTATCTTTTATCACAGCTACCTGACCCCAGCAGATGCACTGACTTCAATGGCCCCATCACTGCATACAGCAGAAGAAAAGACATCTAGATTACTAGACTAATGACTTTGTCCTGCACCTTATTCAGAATAGAATCATAGAATCCGAGGGTTGGAAGGGACCTCATAGGTCATCTAGTCCAACCCCCTGCCAGAGGCAGGACCACTCCCACTAAACCATCCCAGTCATGGTTTTGTCCAGCCGGGCCTTAAACACCTCCAAAGATGGAGACTCCACCACCTCTCTGGGCAGTTCATTCCAATGCTTCACCGCTCGCCTAGTAAAAAGTTTTTTCTAATATCCAGCCTCCTCCTCCCTAACTGTAACTTGAGACCATTGCTCCTCGTTCTGTCCTCCATTACTACCGAGAATAGTCGAGCTCCATCTTCCTTGGAGCATCCCTTCAAGTAGTTGAAGGCTGCTATCAAATTCCCCCCTCAATTTTCTCTTCTGCAGACTAAATAAGCCTAGTTCCTTCAGTCTTTCTTCATAGGGCTTGTGCTCCAGCCCTTTGATCATTTTTGTTGCCCTCCTCTGGACTCTCTCTAATTTGCCCATGTCCTTTTTGTAGTGGGGAGCCCAAAACTGAACACAGTATTCTAGATGTGGCCTCACCAGTGCAGAATAGAGGGGAATGATCACATCCCTTGATCTGCTGGTAATACTTCTTTTGATGCAGCCCAGTATGCCATTGGCCTTTTTGGCAGCAAGAGCACACTGCTGACTCATATCCAGCTTCCCATCCACCATGACCCCCAGGTCCTTTTCTACACTGCTGCTACTTAGCTGAATGTTTCCCAGCCTGTAGTGGTGCATGGGGTTTTTTCGTCCCACGTGCAGGATTTTACACTTGTCCTTACTGAATCTCATAAGATTTCTATTGGCCCACTGTTCCAATTTATCTAGGTCTCCCTGAATCCTGTCCTTGCCCTCCAACGTGTCTACTGGTCTCCCCAGCTTGGTGTCATCTGCAGACTTACTGAGGATGCAGTCTATTCCATCATCCAGATCATTGATGAAAATGTTGAACAGAACCGGCCCCAGGACCGACCCCTGGGGCACACCACTCATGACTGGCTGCCAGCTAGGCATGGAACCATTGATTCCTACACGCTGAAACCGTTGATCCAGCCAGTTTTCTATCCACCTTATAGTCCACCTGTCCAACCCATACTGCCTTAATTTGCCAATGAGAATGCTGTGGGAAACTGTATCAAAAGCCTTGCTAAAATCAAGAAATATGACATCAACGGTTCTTCCTGCATCCAGAAAACCAGTCATCTGATCATAGAAGGAGATGAGATTGGTCAGGCATGATTTACCCTTGGTAAATCCATGCTGACTGTTCCTGATCACTTTATTTTCCTCTAAGTGTTTGAGGATGGATTCTTTGAGAACCTGCTCCATAATTTTTCCAGGGATCGAGGTGATGCTGACAGGTCTGTAATTCCCCGGATCCTCCTTTTTCCCTTTCTTGAAAATAGGCACTACATTTGCTTTTTTCCAATCCTCTGGCAACTCCCCCGTTCTCCATGAGTTTTGAAAGATAACGGCCAGCGGTGCTGCTATCTCATCAGCCAATTCCCTTAGCACTCTTGGATGCAGTTCGTCCGGCCCCATGGACTTGTGCACATCCAGCTTCTTTAAGCAGTCCCTAACCTGACCTTCCGTCACCAAGGGCCTCTCTTCTTCTCTCCCATCTGCCACACCCATGGTAGTGGGCTGGGAGCTGACCCTGCCTGTGAAAACTGAAGCAAAAAACGCATTGAGCACCTCAGCTTTTTCCTCATCCTCTGTCACAAGGATGCCTGCCCCATTCAGTAAGGGGCCTACACCATCCCTGATCCTCTTCTTGTTATTGACATACTTGTAGAAGCCCTTCTTGTTATCCTTTACATCCCTCGCTAGCCACAGCTCCATTTGTCCTTTGGCCTTTCTGATTTTATCTCTGCAGTCCCTAGCAATATCTTTATATGACTCCTTGGTCATCTGACCAAGCTTCCACTTCCTGTAAGCTTCCTTTTTATGTTTAAGCTCAGAGCAGAGTTCTCGGCTAAGCCATTCTGGCTGCCTCACATGTTTGTTCTTTCTCCTAATTGGAATGGCAACTTCCTGTGCCCTTAGCAGGGTTTCTTTAAAATATAACCAGCTCTCTTGGACTCCTTTCCCCTTCAGATTAGCTTCCCAAGGGATCCCGCCCATCAGTTCCCTGAAGAAGCCAAAATCTGCTTTTCTGAAGTCCAGGGTTTTTGTTTTGCTTCTTTCCTTCCTTCCTTTCATCAGCATCCTGAACCCAACCATGTCATGGTCACTGCTGCCTAACTTGCCATTTACCTCTACCTCCCTGATCAATTCTTCCCTGTTTGTGAGCAACAGGTCGAGTGGTGCAAGGCCTCTAGTTGGTTCCTCTAGCATTTGTACTATGAAGTTGTCCCCAGAATTCTCTAAAAACTTCCTGGATTGCCCATGCACTGCTGTATTGGCCTCCCAGCAGACGTCAGGGTAATTGAAGTCCCCCATGAGCACCAGGGCCTGTGATCTAGAAGCTTCCGCTAGTTGTCCATAGAACACCTCATCCACCTCCTGCTTCTGGTCTGGTGGTCTATAGCAGACCCCCACCACAACATCCCCCTTGTTGCTTTCCCCTCTCAATGTAACCCACAGACTTTCTACAGGCATGCTTCCACTTCCATAATGGAGCTCTGACAGTCATAGAGCTCTTTTACATATAACGCTACTCCTCCCCCTCTTCTTCCCTGCCTGTCTTCCCTGAACAGTTTATACCCATCCATGGCAGAGCGCCAGTCGTGCACACTATCCCACCACGTCTCTGTTATTCCTATACTATCATAGTTCCTTGTCTGCGCTAGTATTACCAATTCTTCTTACTTATTTCCCAGGCTCCTCGCATTAGTGTACAGGCACCTAAGATACCTGGCCAATTGCCCTACTTTGTCATGTTGATTTTCAATTCTGTTACATAAACCTCCTTGCATTTTTCTTGGAGTTCTCCTCCCCCACTCTCCTCATGTGTTGGCGCTTCAGTGGAACATTTAAGACATTTATTTGACCCCCCCCCCCATGTTCCAACTACCTTCTCTTTTATTGCTGGTGCTACAGTCCCAGCACCCCCCAAGTTCCATCCCTTCCCCCAGATCTCCCACATTGTCACTTACCTGAAGAATGGTCTGCTCTTTGCTGAGCTTTGGGTTTGGAGCTAGTGTGATGGATTAGGATGTGCATCTTGAATAGAAGGCAGCAAATGACTGCTGACTAAAAATTAACACAGAGGCTTAGCACTGAGGAAGGGAGTGGAAGCCAAGAGCAGGGATCGGCAATCCCTGGCCCGTGTGCCAAAAATGGCATGGGGGCCGAGCCTGAACGCTGTACAACCTGGGGTGGCAAGAGCTGCATGCCGCACTTCCAGGTCCCTGCTGGCCTCGCTTGCTCACTGGGGAGCACAGCCAGCCGTGAGAAACAAACTGGGGTGCGTGGCTTCTGGACCCACCCCTGCTGGGCAGGGCTAAAGGGGAGGGTCAGCCAGCCTGAAGCCGCCACTGCAAGCTGGAGCTGGACCCAAACCCCCCTGCGGAGGCTGGCTGCTGCTGCCAGCGGGAGCCAGCCCCAACCCCAACCCCGACTCCTGGAGTCCGCCCCCCGGCAGGGGTGGGTGCCAGCCCTGGCCCCAGACCGGAGGCCTTGCCATGCGCCTTTTTCTCCGCACCCCCAGCACCTGCTGGGAGTATGATGGGCAGGGCTGGCATGGGGGCCAGCAAAGGTTGCCAACCCCTTGCCTAGAGACTCGTGGGCTTTGAGGTCAGAAGGGACAAATGCAATCATTTAGTCTAACCTCCCGCACAATGCAGGCCACAAAATCTCACCCACATGCTCCTGTAATAAATCTCTAACCTATGACTGAGTTATTGAAGTCCTCAAATCACGGTTTAAAGACTTTAAGGTACAAAGAATCCACCCAGTGAGCCATGCACCGTGCTGCAAAGGAAGATGAACCACTGACAAAAGCCTGAAATCCAACTAGCCCTGATTAATGATAGTAGCTGAGAAATCCTGACAGAGGCTCCACAGAGCTGCAAAATCTCTCATCTCTCTGTTCCTAATAGAACTAAAATCATTGACATCAGTAAAGGCTGCACTCAGTTTTTCCATGGCTGATTTGGTCTGTGCACTGTAGAAGCATTAAGGCCAGAAGCACTTACGTCTGCATGGAACGTCCTCTGCTGTTTCTCTGTGACGTCCATAGGAACAAGAATTCAAGCTGAACTAATGTTCATTTGTCTTCTGACAGACTAGATAGAATAGGTTGCTCCAGTCATGATTATTTCATCATTCTGACATTTGTTATAGGGCATTTCCTTTTTCCCCCCATATTCCCGCAACAGAAATAAATATTTAAAAATAACATTTCAAGAACGTATTCATAATAGGCAGAGTGGTATGAATTTTTTAAGCACACCATTTGTAGCAGATGGTTGTTCTTACACAGAATCTCACCATAAATATACGGGCATCAATATATGCATGGGGTTTTGCAATGATCGTCATTCCCGCTTGATTGTGCCTTTTTTGTTTCCTTGCCTTTCTTAAATAAACCATTGGCAGTTACCTTGGAAACACAGCTCTCCCTCTCTTCCTTCCTCCCCATTTCTTTTTAATAGTTTTTTAGAGGAAATCTATTTCTGTTTCCCTTTTCCTGCTCAGCCCCTCTTCCTTTTCACTTGGCAGAAGCAGATGTGGTCTTGTGGCTAAGGCAACAAAAAACACATGCAACAAATTGTGGCCATGTGCATAGACATAACAGTCATCCATGCAGATGAAGCCCGTGACCTTCAGCATTGAAATGGCACGCCCACCACTTGAACTAACAAAGAATTTCAGCTCTGAGAAGACAGTAGGCTGCAAATCCACTGGGACCCAATCGCTGAAGAAAACAAGGAAACATCCACTACTGGGATGAACCACTGAAGGGAGACATGCTCTAGCTCTCAATCCAGTTCACCAAACAATGAAACCAAGAGTCTTTGTCTCCTGGAAGAAGACAGTACTACTGTCATCAGGAAACCCATCCCCATACGACTAGAATCTTTCTGTCCGGATGTCAAACATTCAGCTGGTTTTATGATAACCTGAGGAGGAAAAATGGGTTGAGCCCTCTTTTTGGTGCTTTATAAGATCAGTTTTGCTTTTTCTTTAAAATATTGAGAAGTATTAGCAATGTCAAGTCTTATTTTCCCTAAGATACATTAGAAACTTTGCACATGTAGATTGTGATCTTTCTTAGCCCTTAACTGAAGCATGAGGTTTTAGAATTTTTAATGTAAAGGTTTTTCTCCCAATAGTTTCTCAACCCTTTGAGTTAAATAGATGTTAACAAAAAAACAACACATAAAAGTCACTTTCTCTTTTGTTAATAAAGTTTCACTTATCTGGTTTCTCCACCGTCATAAACCACCAGTTCTCCACTTAGCTGTAGAGTCTTTCAAGAAATATATAGTAGATGAGACTTAAATTTCTGAATACAGAAAGCAAGTAGAAAAAAAAATTTCAAAGGACATACTTTGGGACTTCTTTATATATTATAAAACAGCTCAGAAAATCCTACATCCATTTTTTTTCCCTTTGGTTGTCTCCTTCAAGGCTCAGAAGAAGGCTGGAACTATGAGACATTACACACAATATTCACAAAAGGGTTAATATGTATAAAGCTATTGCTTCAACATGTGGCTAACAAAAGTCTCCTGTCCCCTGGGTAGAATCAGCATATGAAAATGTATTCTGATCATGTAATGTTTGCAACTCAGTTTCCTGCTGGGAAGCTGCAGGGGGTGGAGGTTCTGCTGAACCAGAATTATCTTCCTCTCCAGCTTGCTTGTGCAAGTCCAATCAAGCTCAGCTGGAATTAATAGCAATTGGCATTTTTCTAATTCACATCTAGACTCTTAAGCATTAGAGAGATGGAAAGTTCATTGTGGTCTAGCTAGCCCATAGGATACCTCTCAGCGGCCATGGGACTTTGTGCTAGTCATTTTTTTTCTCTGTTCTGCTCTACCCCTCCAGATGTTTTGGGAAGAAGGATGGTCTAGTGGTTAGCCTGCCCTTCATTCCCTGCTCTGCTAGAGCTGTTCTGAGTGACCTGGTCAGGTCATTTAGACCCAGCCCGCAAAGGAGCGTACTGAATGTAACGGTGCCTACACACCTTTGATGATCAAAGCCTTTGTCCCTTTGTACAGACACTGTACAGAGCACTTCCCTGCTTCACAGGCATGTTGTAAGGATAAAAACTTCATGAGCACTCAGATGCTATGGTAAGGGAGGCCGGACAACTTACTTAAAACAGAGAGGGGAGAGAAACCTGACTTGCACCCCCATAACTTCCTTGGTCCCAATGCTTGTCCCAGAAGTGAGTCATGGCGGGACTTTGGTCAAGTCACTGTAACCTCTCTGCCTCAGTTTCCATAACTGTAAGATGAGTAGGTTTGAAGGACTTGGCTTTTGTTATGTCAGTAAATGTCACTTTCACCGTACACATAAAACATGTTTCCATTGAAAAGAATCAAAATTTACAGTGGCAAATGAAAGAAAATTGCTGCTTGAGAACTTAGAGAGTTTGTTTTAAGGACATTTCCCTTGTATATTTTGACATGATGACAATTTATGTTTTAATGGTTATATCACTTTAATTTTTTTAACTGCAACATCTACTGTCATTCAATAATTATTCTCACCCCCCACCAATTTCCTGCAAACTATGAACATTTAAATCAATAAAAACTAGAAAAATGTTTAGACATCAATATTATTCATTGCAATTATAAAATATAAAAATCAAATTCTGCCCAGCCTAAAGATAAGTTATCTATCACCACCCCCATCCCAAGGTGTTGTGAGGGTTAGTTAACATTTGTAAACAACTTTGAGGTTGAAAAACACTATAAGGGCCAAAAAATGCCCAGGTATGTGGCATTCACCCTAAAAGTGCTTATTTGTGTCTAGCTTTAAGCACTTTCAAACAGGGTTAAACTAAACAGAACAAGCCACTCTTACTCCAGAACAAGTTCCACATATGGAGTGAATTCGGGATTACTCCATGTGTAAACAACCCCCTGAGTGTGCGGCTCCCATTTGTCTCATAGGAAGTCTGATTAGTAGCAAGGGCCAGATCACCAGCAAATGTAAATCAGAAAAATTCCAATAGAACTATGCCAGTTTACACCACCTGGGGATCTATTGACCCTCTATCTTCTCACCCCTGATTATTTGCAGTCACTGGGCATATTAGACATTTAACACAGGTGCTTTGACTTTCAGCATGACTTGTGTTTCCACTCAGTATTTTTGAAAATCCCAACTTGCGTTAAAAGTAAGTACAACATTGAAGATGTTAAGGCTGAACAATAAGACTGAACAATTGGGAGTCTTAAAGAATTTTTCACAATTCCTTAGTGCCCCTCTTTCTTTCTTTCTTTCTTTCTTTCTTTCTTTCTTTTTAAAACTCTCTCTTTAATAACCTTGCAAGCCCAAGGCACTCCCTTTAACTCTTGCACAGGTGCCCACCCTACAAATATATTCAGGTTGGTGGACTTGGTTACGATGTGGCCTTTCCCCTGGCCTAGTGAAGCTACCATTTCTCACTGCAATGAACTTACCACAAGATATCAATGCTCGGGTAGTAATAGAAGCATACAGCCATGTTTTGGCATATGGGGGAATGGGAAAGAAAAAGGTAGTACCACAAGGAGTGAGTTTCAGTTCCATTCATGTGAACAACACAACCCAATTAGTCTGAGTCTTTAAGTAAATTTAAGAACTTGATCCTACATATCTAGTCATTCTTGAAAGGCACAGGCTGCGATTTCTATTGTTGTGAGAAGGCAAGACTTATAAAGAAAAAATCTGGCTGAGCGTTTGAATGGTCATGTTTCCTCTCCAGCTCACCCAGAAGGAAACAAACCACTCCTAGAGTTACGGAAGTTATTGAAGACTTCTCTGCAAGTTGAAAAAATCCCCCATCTCTATGAGATGAGGCCAGTTTGTTGATGGATGGACCTCCATGCTGGGCAAGACAACTAAAAATCAGTGTATTGTAATTCTGGAGCAATCAAGTGAGTCAAATATGCAATTTTCTTTATTGCATGAGCCTTTGTGGGAGAAAATCCCATTTTTGTCAGACACTTTCATGACAAAGTGAGATTTTTCTCAATGGTTAAAGTATAATGTGGTGGGCCCTGGAACCCTCCTAGTCTCTGGGCCCCCTTCCCGCGTTGTCTGAGCCCCCTTCATTCACGTGCGGGCCCTAGCCCAGGCATTTGCAACCACTTCTCAGTACCACATGCATTGCTTATTGCACCATAAAAATGATTATAATTTTATATGCATTTATGTCTATAGCCTAGCCTGCCAATTCAAATCTGACCCACCCCCACCACACTGTGCTGGTGCCCCCAGCAGGAGCTGCCCAAGAGGAAGCTGGCCCCTGCGCTTGCTCACCAGCGGTAGCAGGCAGCCCTCTCTGGCCTCCAGAGGCACGTGGCACAGCCCCAGACTCCCAGGGCCAGGGCTGGGGAGAATTGCCCCTTCCTCCCCCTGCTACGCTGCAGGCTCCTACCTTTAGCATAGCCTGTCCTGCGCATGTGCAGGGGAGCCGGCACTTTTCAGAGCAGGGCGGGTGCACCTCCACTGCATGCCCTGCTGGAACATACCAGAATGCATTGTTCTGCCTCGGTTTTCTATTTTTAGAGGCCCCAAAATGCTGGCCTCTACTTTAAAACCCTGGATTTTGTCCAGTGAAATCTCATGCAATAAATAAATTTGTTGGTCTTTAAAAGTGCCACAGGACTTCTTGTCTGTTCTGCTGAACTAAACTAACATGGCTACCTCCTTGGAAAGAGTGCCATTGTTATCTTCTTTCCATTGGAGTCCACTTCAGGAATTACGCAACCTAAATTGATGCCAGCTTGTTTATATTAGTGGACTCTTTGATACTGCTCAGACTGCAAGTGAGGCAATGTAGGTAAAGATGATAGAAATTCAATAACTGATGTTTCATTAATGGTGATTTTTATTAACCAGGGCAGTGATGTGAAACACAATGGTAAAGCCTAAGACGCTGGTAGTGCAAGCTTGAAACTTGTAGCTGGTTGTGAGAAGGACACTAGTTGTTGCACGTCTCCAGCTCCTTGTAACAGAGAACTTGAATGTCACTTTACATACGACATGGGTGATCTCCTTATTTACAGAGGTTAAGTCCCACTAATGATGCAACGGCTAGCTCTGAGGCAGTCTGAATACAGGGTTCCTACCTCCTCCCACCACCCGTCTATGACCTGGCTCGGGGGGGGCGGTCAGTTGTTGCATCATAAGTGGGTTTACCCCCCACCCTCATCAGCCCATAGCTGTGAGGCACTGAAAGTTTTCTCCCCAGCTCTAACAGCGGGAGAGAACCCTGAGGCCTTAAGCCCTTTGCCTAGGATTACCAGCTCCCAAAGCATGGAAAGGACAGGGAAGTATGAAAAGGAGGACGTTGGAAGACACACGGAGAAAATGAGGTATTAACGTAATATTCTTCTGTTTGTAGGGGGCCCTGGAATGCTTCCCCCTAAAAATAGGGTGTGCTGGTGCATTCCAGCACACTTTATCCCCTGTAAATAAAAAGCCAGACAAAATCATGTATTTTGAAAATGCCTGCCGGATAGAGCACATGAAGGTAGAAAGGAGGACATGTCCTCCTTTTCCCTGACATCTGGTAACCCTACCTTTGCCTCCACTACAGTTTCGTTGACCAGTCCTGTGTGGTGTTTAGCAACTGGCATCCAAAGAATACTAAAAACAGAGTTCCCGTCTTGCTTCTCTAATCCTTTGAGGGAAATCAGGAGCAAAGCTGGTCCTTAACTGGAGGATGGTGGGGGGAGGCATCAATGCTGGGTATAATGACACTAAAGCAAGGCTCGACAAAACCTGAGTGCTAGATCGCCATGGTGACTGGTGTTTGTAGCCTGGCTCCTAGCTCCACTGCAAAGGTGCAGAGGAACATTGCACTGAGGCAACCAAAAATAAAACTTCTGGCACCTAGCTGGGAGACAATTTTGTCGAGCCCTGCACTAAAGGCTACACGGAAGCAGCCTCTGTTCCTTACAGTCCTGCAAAAGTTGTTTCTGCAGCAACTTTTTGTAATGAACCGTAGAAAGACACAATCACTTTTCTGCAGAAGCAGTGAGAGGTATTGTTAGCTGGGACACAGAATAGGATAATAATGTCCATTGATTCAGTGTAGTGGCATGCTAGGCTAAAGAGCCTGAATTTTGCTGAAATTAAAATTGTCAGAGCATTGAAGGACTGAAAAAAGAAAGGTTAAGGACCACAAACTATGGAAAAGCAGGTGTTATGAGAATCATTGCAAGGATCCAAAATCCTTCCTTTAATGAGTCTCTGCTTCCATGTATGGACTTGAACCAGCACAGTGTTGCATGCTGAGCCCAGTCCACTGAAGCATTTAGTCATGCACTTATCTTTAAGAATGTGTGCCGTCCCATTGACTAGAAGGATAGAAACCTAAAAGACTAGTAATTTCAGGAGGGTTACAATAATCCCAAATTGCTTTTCAGTGCGTTATGCTGAAAAGGACATTACAAGATGCTGAAATGCAAGGAGATTGTCAATATTTGTGCTGAATAATCCCTCCAAATCCAGGAAATTACACTGAGCACAGATCCAACTTGATCCTCTTACAGCAGTAGCCCAAATGTGAAAACCTTTCTCCAAACTAGATGGAAGTCTGGCAGGGCTAGAGTGACCTATGGGATACACAGCTAGGCTGGGAAAGAGACCTGAAGATGTTACCTTAAGGGTTTTGGTACCAGCGTCAGGTTTATCAGTGGTCTCTGACCAGTCCAGGCATAGAAGGCTGTTTACACCTTGCAAAATCACCATTGTAATTGCCACTACTTGGTGATGTGAAGCATCGATACCTGGAGAGTGAAAATCATTTCACTCATGAAGAAAGAGGCAGGGCGTGTTTGTTGCACTTACTGGGGAAGTACGGTTATGCTTGCACCAACATAAGTTAGTCCGATATACTACTTCACCTGCCCTGTCCCTCTAATATCCTCAGAGTGACATGACTACTACAAACCACTATGTCGGGTTAAAGAAAAAAGGGAACAAATAAATACGCATACATTCAGAGTTAAATTCTGCCCTTGGTTCCTTTAAATGTGATCGAGTTACACACTATAGTGGAGGTGGGATTTGATCAAAAATATTTTACAAACTATGGTGGCTGGCAAACTTTTACTTTGCATTTGTTTTCGTTCCTTCTGTTCTTCCTGTTTCCTTCTCTCTCTCTCTCTCTCTCTCTCTTTTTAAAAGGAAATAGCTGGTATTTGTATGTTTTGGCAGCCAATTCTTGTGCATCCAGTGCCGTCAAAAAGAGAAAGTCAACAGAAATTTTATCTGAGTCAGATTGGCAGAATCAAGCCTGTGAATGCCAAAAGCAATTTACTTACTATTTAACGAACACAACGTTCATTTTGTCTACAGCTTCTTTTCTTCCTTAACTTAGTTTGGCCTCTGTTTCAGCCCGTTGGAGAGAGTTACACAGCAAAAGCTGCTATCGTAAAGGTGAAAGGAAAGGAGAGGTCCAGGAGAAAAAAATTGAGTTATGCCCTTTACTGGTTTTGTGTATTGCATAAAGAGGTCCTAAAAGTTATTTTCCTGGCCCATGCCCCCCCCCCACCTTTTTAAACCATGGAATATAAGACACGTCAAGTCTGATATTGCATGTGGACTTGTTCGGGCAGTCAGTCTTCAGTCCCCTTCTGGGCTCAGTAGTCATTATGTCTGGCTCGTATTCTGTTTCCTCAAGAGCTGGTACAGGAGCCCAGGTTCACCATTTACCGTAGGTTCTGGCCTTAGTCCCTGTATGAAGCAGCTATGGCTGCTTCTTCAGATGTGTGGCTGTTTCCCTTGGCCACTTCCTACCTCTAAGACACCTTGTGCTGCTTCCTGCAGGCTGTGCTAACACACTTCATTTTCTATTGAGCTAATAAGTCTTACATCCTTCTTGGGCTCTGATCAAGTGTTTTAACAGGCCCTACCTCAGGGCTACCCCTCCAGGAACATGTCCCGCTTGTTGTGGGTTTCTAGCCACAAAAATATTCTGTTCCCCTCTTTCCCAAGACAGTGTGTATTGCTTTCTATTTAGGTCCCTGTGGTTCCTTATAAGACCCAGGGGCCTAATTCTCCTTATCTAACTGCACCCCATATGGTGAGGAGGCAATCAGTCATTGTCAGGTGCATTGATTGTCTCTTAACCCTTTGTCTAACAGGTGAGGAGAATAACCCTAAACACAGACCCCAAAGTGTTCTTCAGAGTTAGAATAAAAATAATTTCTCTTCTCAGTCAGTCTGGTTTCACTTATGTGGTACCTCTGATATCATAAACCTACCAGTTCTCCCACCATCAATAGGGGCTTCCGGGATATACCAGGCCTGAACTGCCAAAATAAAGAAATTGCAGAATAGGACCTCCCAACCTTTCAGGATTTAGTGACACATAATAAACAAAGCAAAAAAGAGCACAAGTCTCTGTTTTAACTTTTCAACGTGCCTGTGAGGCACAAAGTAAAACAGTAAGGCTTATCTAGCCATGATATGTTAGCCAGGTAACTCACATAAAAATAAAGAAAATGGAATTCCGCATGCTTATGAACTAGAATGTGTTGAACCAAGCCCATGAAGTTCAAAGCACCTTTTAGAAGATATTAAATACAAATAGTGCAGAGGGCACTTAACATCTATCATGACCCAATCCCAACTAGCTCAGAGCTGTATTTTCTGTTCTGTACACACAACAACAAAGCAACCCCAACATCCCTTAAGTAACATTAAAATTCTCAGCACTAAGGTCTAGGCTAACCTGCAGATCAGACACTTTGCTGGACCGTACATAAAATCATCCCAGGGACACTTGTAATGGCCGTGTAGAATCCCTGCCTTAGCTGCATCTAGATCCATTTCTAGGGCTTCTTAGTGCTGCATTTTCATCCAGTCAGCTACTTCTTTTGCAGCAGGTTCAAGCTTGTCAGCTCATAAGACTGAATCTAATGCTGCTCTTCGCTGCATTTCTGCTCTCATCTCTATCCTTTCCGCACTTCACTCTGCCCATATCTCCAGCTTCACTATTCTTCTTAGATTCTCCCCCGTTGTTTTCATGCTTTCTTCTACCCTTTATTTTATGCCTAGAATCTTTCCTCATCCCAGTGGTTAAAATAGCCCAGAACGCAGGAACGGTGCTGACGATTGTGGCGCCCCCTGCAGCAGAGCAATGCCGGCGCATACGAGTGACGTCATCAAGGGAGCACAACGGCGCTGTCCCCTTTTGGCACCCCTCAAATGCTGGCACCCACCTGCAATGCAGGGGCTGCTTACCGTGTAGCACTGGCCCTGCCGAACACCATACTGGGACCCACTGTTTTTAGGGGATCAGCATTTCAGGCCCCCTAAAAAAAAAATGGTGCCGGAATGCTGCATTCTGGGGCCTGCCATTGAAAAATAGCAGGCCCCGGAACACAGCTTTCCAGCACCATATTCTGTTTTTAGGGGTCAAAATGCTGGGCCCCGAAAAATAGTGGGCCTTGAAATGGTGTTCTGCCACGTTCCAGCAGGCAGGGGAGGGGGGCAGGTTCCTCTGCACATGTGCAAGCTGCAGTTTTCCAGCCCAGTGTGCTGCCGGTGTGTAACGGGGCAGTCTGGCTCACGCTGGGGGGGGGGGGCAGTATTGGGGGTGCCTGAGCTGGGGGTGAGTATTGAGTGCAAGGGGTGGATTTTGGGGGTGGATATTGGGGGCTGGGGGTGGATTTTGGGGACAGGGGAATGGATATTGGGGCAGTAGCTGGGGTGTGGGAGGTGGGCCCGGGCATGGGGGAGGGGGGTTCCACCCGTGCAGGAAGTGGGCCCGCCCAATTAGGAGGGTCCTGGGGCCCGCCAAATTATATTTTAACCCTTGCCTAATCCTAGTATATTAAATAACCTCTCTTCCTTCAAATCATTCCTTTGAACTCATACCTTCTGCAAAGCCAAGATGTGCTAGCCCACCTACATAACAAATATCATCACATCTTATCATAAAAGAACAACAAACACACTCACTACACTGTGATAAAGAATCTTCCTCAAATCATCCAGAACATTTTCTGTCCATGCTATCTAACTCCAGACTGCAAACCCCGTAGAGCAGGCATTGCATCCTCTTTTAGATATTGTACGGTGCCAAACGCACTGGATTTTATTCCTGATTGGGTCACAGACACTGCTACATCTGAGAGTTGATAGTGTGCTTGGCACTTGCCAAAACAGAGCAGAAGAGTTCAAAATTTAACTAGATAAATAAAGTGTTCATGTTCAGATACCAAAGTGATAGGAATCATGTAACAGAAGATAGTTTATCTCAAAGTGACACAGATGTGTGATGCAATGGAGAGCAGATCTCTGTGATCGAAATCTACACAGCGAATGAAGGTGTAATCTCATAGGTAGGCACACTCGTGACAGCTTTAATCTAGCTAGTGCACATAGCTAAATTGGGGAGGATGTAGCTAGTCTCTGCACTAGCTTGCCAAGGACCTGGCTATGTGCCCAGGTTGCTGGCTCACACTAAAAAGTCCATGTTGTCACGGCTTCATTATTAGCTAAAGCTAGTGTGGGTGCGCTTTCACACCTTTGTTTTCTGTGTGTACCCACCCTCAATTTCCACATCTCAAAAGCTCAGTGCAACAGGGTCTTGTGAGGCTTAGTTCATTAATGCTTATACAAATTAGAAGTATTCTCTCAGGCATTTCTCTTTTAGTGTCCTTCACAAAGAAGAGATGGTTTTGAGATTAGCAGGTATCTCTGGGTCTCTTCAGACCTAGTGTAATGTGTTTATGTTAGATATTAGAAAACACTTCCTAATGATAGGAATAGTTAGATACTCGAGTAGACTTTAAAGGGAGGTGGTGGAATTCCTGTCATTGGAGATTTTTAAGAACAAGTTAGAGTCTAATCATTAGAAAAATATCTGTCAAAGATGGCCTAGATACATTTGGTCGTCTCAGCATATGTGTGGGATGGACTAAATGATATCTTGAGGTCCCTTCCAACTCTACTTTCCTGAATCTATTTGTAGATTTACTCAGGAACGGTGCTGGAGATTGTGACGCCCCCCCACAGCAGAGCAACGCCGGCACATCCAAGTGACATCATCAGGGGAGCGCAACGGCACTGTCCTGTTTTGGTGTCCCTCAAATGCCGGTGCCCTGCTGCAGCGGAGGGGCTGCTTACCGCCTAATGCCAGCCCTGGATTTACTACAGCTTTTCTGCATGACTTTAGGCAAGGATCTTAATCTGTCTCTGTGCCTCACTTTGTCTCTATAAAAAGGAATTCGTCATACTTCTTTGTCTGTGAGGCACTCAGATGCCACAGTGATGAATGCCGTAAAAAACCCTATCAATAAAAAATAAATTAAGAGAGGCAGCCAGTGTTAAAGACAGGTGCCCTCTTCTCATTCCTTCAACTTTATGATATTTATATAGCACCCTAGATATACATGATGATTTATAATAAAAAGTAACATATTGACAGCCTAAGCAAGGGCCCGCCCTGAAGAGCTGAGCAGTTTCATTTTTTTAAATCACCCCCATCTCCAGGGTAGTGACCACTGATGCAACATTGAGCGTTTATTGGGCATTAGTGTTGCGAATTGCACCTATTAAATTTATTATTTATATTGCTCAAGAAGCTATCTGTCTTTTTTTAAATACAACAGCAGCATTTGACTCTTTAATTGCCCCACGACCAAATTCTACTAGTTGGCTATGCACTTTATGAAGAAATATTTCCACATTTGCCCAAAATAATCTGCTATTAATTTCAAGTCATTTCTTGTTGTGGAATTATGGAGACTGGATTAAGCAGGAAAAGATCGTTCTTCTTTCTAACCTTAAACACATCACTCAAGTGAAACTTCTCTGTATTTTAATGCTTTTCCTTGCCGTGCTAACTGATCTTAGGTTTTGCAGTCTCACAGCATATGCAAGTAACTCTAAACATCTTTCAGACAAAACAAACAAGGAGGCCTGTGGCACTTAAAGACTAACAAATTTATTTATTGCATGACCTTTTGTGGGAGAAAATCCCACTTCATCAGATGCTTTGAAGATGAGGGAATTTATTAATTTAATCTAATCATTTTTGTTGCACTTCTCTAAATCCTTCATCTCCTAAAGTGAGTTGGCCACAGTATGCCCAGAGGCAACACAATCATTCTTGATAACAGATCACTATAACATTTTAGATATTGTACAAACTCTTGACTATCTAGATCTTTATGGTTGTCAACAGGCTGTCAGCGTGCCCACATGAAACTTCCTAGACAGGCTAGCGCTCAAAATTTTCTGAGGTGAGTAGACTTTGCATGGGATCTTTTCTGTTTGACCTAAGCAAGGATAACTAGGGCCGTCCCTAGGGTAAGGCGAGAGGGGCAGCCGCCCAGTGCCCCGTGTTTGGGGGATTCTGCGGGGCCGCACCGCCGCCCCCCCATGCCAGGGACTGGGCGAGCTGACCAAAAGTGGCAGCCCGGTTCACATGGTCGGGTCTACTGTGAGACCAGAGGAGTGGCTTGGTGTGAGAGTTGCTTAAGGCAGCCTGCTATAACACAGTAGATCAGTGTTGCAACAAAGGTGAGTCATTCGGACTAACAATGAGGTGCTAATTGTTCTTCAAACAATCTCTGTGTCTCCTCTCTGAGTCAGTATCTCTTTGGGCTTCTCTCATTCATATGAAAAGGACTGAGGTCACTGGCAAGCAACCTTTGTGGGGTTTTTTATCAATAGACCCAATGAAGAAAAGAAAAAACTGTGAACACCACCTTATTCTATGATTTCTGGGAAATGGGGATTGCAGTTATTTTTGCAAATTAGGACTTGCCTCTTTTTTCAGTGGGTTGAGAATTCCCATGCTTGCAACAAAAGTTATAACTTGTAGATTTTAATAAAAATGCCAGAGATTTTTTTGAATGATAATTAAAAAAAAGAAGAGAAAAGCAAACTGTTCTAGTCGAAGCCTGTGTTACAAAGTATGGTATTTTTTCTACAATTAGAAAGGTCAAGTAACAATAAAATCCAAGTGAGGGATGGATCTGCTGGAAGGAGAAGTTATGGCAAGGTGCTAATCTGAAGGGGGGTGGATAGCCCCATTGTGTTGCTGCCTTATGTACGCTGCCAGGGGTCACCAGACCAAGCAGAGAAGGCTAGCACCCCTTCAATCACAATATTGTGGACAATTGTGTGTTCATGAAAACTCACACAGACTCAGAGAGCAGATGAAGTGCAGAGGTGAAAGTGGAACCCAGAGGGGCTGCTGGGATTTGGCAGTAGAGAAGGGAGCAGGACCTGGAGGGACTTGGACAGGCTCAGCAGCAGACAGGATCCTCCAGGACCTTTCTTTCCAGCCTGGCATTGGCTCTCTTCTCCTTCCCCTGTCTCAGCACTTCCATCTCATTTCTCCACCCAGTCCCCCGCCACCCCCCCAGCCATTTGCAAGGAACTCCCATACACACACTCCAGGCTACTACATGCAATTTTAGAGACCTGACATACTTCCTGATTTGAGGCAGGAGTATGGCATGTAAGATCACCTCTGCATGTTCCATGTAGGTGACCTCAAATTAGATGTGTAGATTTCAGAGATGCAATAGAAACCTTGAGGGATGATGAAAGCCATGAGGGATTCCCCCCCACCCCCCAAAACGCCCCCTCCACCCAGCCATGGTCACTTCAATTTTCTGGCAGTGGCTGGTTTTTTTCAGTGGTGGGTTGCCTCATGGCAGAAGGGTCTGGAGCTAGGTCCCAAGGCAAAAAGTTTGACAACTGCTGGCTTAAGGGTGGCTGAGAAACCAGACCCTGCACTCCTATTCCACTGCTTTTTGCCAGCTCGCCGGGTCCCTGGCACCAACTGGCCAGCACAGGGACCTGCCCCTCTCCTGGGCCAGCTGGTCCCACCCCCATTGTTCTGGGGGGTGAGTGGGGCCCTGCACTTACCTTGGGATGGCTCTGAGAATCAGGTGCTTATTGCATCAAACCTGTGACAAAGTTGGACTGTCCTGATTCCCTCAAGCAGGCGTTAATAGTGCTCATACACATTAATTAGGTGATTTCAGTATTGTTTTTCTGCACCTTTGTTCGGTGCTCCTGAGCATTTTTGTTTTTTAAACAGCCGTTTCACATTGAGCAAGTAACTTGCCTAAACAAACAAGGAGTCCTGTGGCACTTTTAGAAACTAACAAATTTATTTAGCGCATGAGCTTTAGTGGGAGAAAATCCCACTTCGTCAGATGCTTTGAAGATGGGGAATTGAGCATTTTGTAAGTTCCCCATCTTCAAAGCATCTGATGAAGTGGGATTTTCTTCCACAAAAGCTCATGCGACAAATAAATTTGTTAGTCTTTAAAAGCGTCACAGGACTCCTTGTTTGTTTTGCTGAACTAGACTAACACGGCTGCCCCTTTGGAACTTGTTAACTTGGCTGCAGCTCGTAAGCTGTCTTTCTCAAAGGATCCCACAAATTCCAAGCTCTGGTGTGTTTGAAAAGATATTTGCCTGTTTTGGGAAAAATGTGTGACATCACACCACGTTGCTGCCTCTGGGATTCCTCACAATTTCACCAGCTTCCTCCTCCAAATCACTAAATTGGCAGGTTCGCACATGAGTTCACCACTGTCTTGCAGGGCAGGGAATCTAGACTCCTTACTGGCTGTGTGTCACTAGCCCTGTAATGGTAGCAGTCAAAGGAAATGCTCCTTGAAAATTGGGCAGGGCTGAAGGCGATGCTTGTGAGGAACATTGAATGTTGCCAACAGAAGAACTGGGCCTAGCCAGCAGCGTTCGGTGCCATTGAACAGTCGTTCTAGCCCACGCCTCGCTCCTTCTCTGTTCCTCCCCTTCTCTCATCCTTCCCTCCAGGGCCACCCGGGGGTGCACAGGGGCAACTTGCCCCAGGCCTCCACCAAGGAGGGGGCCCCCTGCCTTAGTCCCTGCCTCAGCTTCTGACTCTGGACCAGGTGGGCCCAAACTGCGGCTCACGAGCCATATGTGGCTCTTCAAAGAAAAAGTGCGGCTCACAGAAGAGCACAGCAGGGAGGAGAGCGCCATGGTCGGGGATGGTGCAGGGAAGCGCGGCATGGTCAGAGACAGTGCAGAAGTGGCAGCAAGGTCAGAGACCGTGGGCAAGCAGTGGCATGGTCGGGGCCTCGGGGCTGGTGGGGAGAAGCGCAGTATTGTCGGAAAGGCAGGGAGAAGCGGTGGCATGGTTGGGACGGCAGGGAGAAGCTAAGTTTTTACTGTATAGGCAGGCCTAGTTTTCATGGTAACCTTAATCATTAGCTTTCCAAAGGGATAGCCGTCTTAGTCCTTGCATTTATTTTCATTCCATTCTGTAAGTTCACCCATCTTCGAAGCATCTGGCAAAGTGGGATTTGCTCCTACGAAAGCTCATGCGAAAAATAAATCTGTTAGTCTTAAAGTGCCACACGACTCCTTGTTGTTTTTTCACTGGACTAGACTAACACGGCTATCCCTTTTAAAATAGTCTTAAAGTGCCACACAACTCCTTGTTTAATTGTTAGAATCTGACATCAGTAAGATCAATATTTGCCCTCTTTTTACGGTAAAATTAAAGCCATGAATTTTAAACTTGGTCATTTTGGAGTAGGTAAAAGCATAGCCCACGTTCCTCAGGGCGGCTCCCGAAGGTTTCCTAATCAACTTGTGTGGCTCTTGGCTTGCGGCCACCCCTGCTCAGTCCCTTCCAGGGAGCATTGGGGCTGGGTAAACCGAGAGGGGGGAAGTTCCCCGTCGTCGAGGCATCTGACGGAGTGGGATTTTCTCCCAGGAAAGCTCCTGCGAAAAATAAATCGGTTCAAGTGCCAGACGACTGGTTTTTGGGGTAATGGGGAAGGTGACGGGAGAGAAGAGGCGACGTGAGGCGGCAGGCGTTGGGTGCATTAAAGGAGCAGCGGGGCGCCACATCAAACCCGCCCCAGGCCCCCCAAATCCTCTGGGGGGCCCATGCCTCCTCCCCTCCCCCCTCAGCCCTCTAGCCCCGCCCCTTCTCCCTCCTAGCCCCGCCCCCTGCTCCCCCTCCCCGCGCGATCTTCTCCCTCAGCCTCCCCCCCCCCCCTCAGAGCCCGCGCAGCCCTTCCGACGCTTCCCATTGGCTCCCGCGGCGACCACGTGGCACCCACCCGGCCCGAACGCCTCCCGGATCCGCCGGGCCGGCGCGCATGCGTGCGGGCGCAGGGCGCGCGCGCGCGGCCGGCGGGGTGTCTCGTGCGCCGGGCGCGCGCCAGCCGGCCCAGCCCCAGGGAGCCGCGAGCGGAGTCGGCGCGTGCGCGGCGTGGCGCCCCCTGGAGGCCGGGCGGGTGCGGAGGCAGGTGAGCGCGCGCGGCGCCCCCGGGCTGCTGCAAGCTGCAGAGCTGGGGCTGGGCGGGAGCAGCCCGTGCATGGGGCAAACTGGGGTGAGCCCCCCCAAATGCACGGAGCACCCCCGTCTGTGGCTGCCTGTGAGAGGGGGGCAGCCTTTGCATGCAGGGGGCTCTCTGGAGTGGGTGCAATCCTCCTGGAAATGGGCTGTGCAGGGGGGCAGGTGCCCCCCCTTCTTCATGCATTTTGGGGGGTGCCTGAGAGCTGGGTGCTGCCCCCCAGGCGGTGTCACACCAGCTTTTTGCACCGGGAAGGACTCCTGCAAACCTTTCAGCTTGGTGGAAGGGTGGAAATAAATGGCCACTTTGCAGCACAGTGCCCTAAGGGTCTGGACTGGGACCAGTGCTGTGCAGCATGCTTTTTAATGGTCTGGAGAAAGGGGTGAACAGGGAGGTGGCAAAGTTTGCAGATGGTGCAGGCTGACTCAGCCCAAACGGAGGCCTACCAAGGGAGCTCACAGAACTGGGTGGCTGGGCAGCAAAATGTTAGATGATCTTTGTGCAAAGTTGTGCACGGGTGAAAATATCATCCCAGTCCTAGGAGCAAAATGATGGTGTCTAAATGAGTTGTTTCTGTTCAACAAAAAAAGGATTCATCGTAGATGGATGTCTAAGTAAAAACATCCATTCAAAGTTTAGTGGCAGTCAGGAAAAGCTAATAGTGTTTGTAACCTCTGGGAAAGGACTAGACCAGGGGTCTCAAACTCAAATCAACACAAGGGCTGCATGAGGATTAGTACAGCAGCCTCAGGGCCGTAACACTGAAATCTTTCCATAGAATGATATTGCAAATATCCGTAACAATCGTGCCATTGTGGGCCTCAGGAAATAGCTTTAGGGGCTGCATGTGACCCACCATGGGCCACGTGTTTGAGACCCCTGAACTAGACGGTGACTAGAATCACTGTATGAATCGGTGGTACACCCGCACCTTGGAGACTGTGTGCTCTTCTTGTCGGTGGTGACAAAGATGATTGGGATATGGAACAGGTTTGCCTGAGGAGAAATCAAAAGAGTAGTACTGTGCATCTTAGGAAGGCATTGACGGGGGGATATGTTAGAGGCCCTGTAAGATCATAGATGGCGTGGAGAAACACTGTTACACAAGTACCACATGTCACATGATGAAATTAATAGGAAGCGGATTTTAAACAGAAGGAATTCCTTCTTTGCACAATGCCCAGTCAACCCGTGGAAGCCGTTGTCAGGTGATAACTGTGAAAGTCAGAAGGATAACTAAGTTCAAAAAAGAACAGAATAAGTTCCTGGAGGATGGGCTCAATGGCTGTTAGCCAGGATGGCTTGGGTGTCCCTAAGCCTCTGACTGCCAGATGCCGGGTCCGAGTGATAACGGATAGTTCACTCAGTAGTTTCCCTGTTCTGTTCGTTCCTTCTGAAGCGTCTGGCATTGGCCACTGTCAGAAGAGAGCACATGGGGCTAGATGGTCTGACCCAGGATGCGTCCATTCTCCTGTTCTTGTGAGTGCCTGCAGGCTGGTGTAAGTAGTTGCATACTGTGCTCAAATTGCAGCCGCACATGAAGACTCTAGGATCTGAAGAGCAGAAATAATGGGTTAATTGTGGAGGGAGGGGTGGTGGCCACACAAAAGGAGCTTGTGAGGATCTAGACTTTGGAGTATCTTTTGGTGCATCTGTGACTGATGTTAGTTTCAGCTTTAAGTAGGCAAAGACTAGCCTGGTGGAAGTTCCCAGCGTCTTGCAGTTCCCGTCCAGTTACAATCATGAAAATGTGTGTCTGAATTTCTAGACTCCCATGACATCTTTGGCCAGGTCTGCGCTACAGTCTTGCATTGTTATAACTGTTGCCAAGGGTGTGAAAAATTCTCATCCCCTGAGCAGTGTAGATACAGCTGTCCCTTTTTTGGGTGGTGGGTCAGGCCACAGGCTGGGCTCTGTACCCTCCACCCCACACCTGGGCCAGCTGGTCCGCCTCGGGGCAGGCCAAGACCGGCTGAACGGCCTCTGGTGTGGCTTTTGAGGGCCCATGGCCCTGGAGCACAGCCCTGGAAACCTCACCATGCTCCAGTCGGCCCTGCAAGGCCAGCAAAACACGAGACCTGGGGCCGTTGCCCCGGCTTCCCTCCCGCCTATGCAAAGACGGCCCTGACTGAAGTTATGCTGACCTGACTTGGTGCAGACATGTTGACGGGCTGTCTCCCCCGTAGCTACTGCCTTGTGCAGAGAGACGTAGGTTAACTACTCTGGTGGGAGCAGCTCCTCCGTTGGTGTGTAATGTCTTCAGTAAAGTGTTAGAGTGTCACTGAATGTGTAGACAAGCCCTCACTTTCCCTCCGAGACCTTTTATTTAACTTCATGTGTTGTGAACTGTTCCTGTTGCATGTCCTGAGTCTGTCATTCTGGGAAGTGGTAAAGGCGTATAGTCTAGCTCTAGCGGATGGCTTCGGGGCTGAAGCCAGGAGTCACATTCCCACTTAGGCCACTGAATTGCTCTACATTTAGTCACATCTCTTACACAAGAACACAGCACCTCTGTCCTCTGTTTCCTTTCCTGTCCTTTGTGCTTCTTGTCTGCTTGTTCTCTGGGGCAGTGACCCTCTCTTCGGAAGAGTGTGCACACATGCATGTGTACAGTTTCTGGCACAATAGCTCATGGGGCAGTGATCTCAGTGGGGGCCTCTGGGCATTACTGTCATACAAGTAATAAAAAACAAGCCCTTTTTCATGTGACTGTTGTTTTCGGGGCTTAGATCAATTAACAAATTTCATTGTTTGTTCTGTCAGGCCCTTTTGAGACACTAGCTCTTGGGGCCAGTTTTGTATTCCAAAATGCACGTGGGGTACATCTTGTACAACCAGAACTGGTAATCCCAGCAATTAGCCTAAATCTTTCTTGGGGTTTTATGTTACTGCCAGCTTCTGCCTAATTCAATTAGACTTTATCTTCCCCTCCAAGGAACCGAGATTTAAACAGCATGAATGGATTTTTTTTTTTTTTTAAATGTACAGCCTCCTTGGTAAACTAGTTAAACAAGAATACAAGCCTTAGGCCCAGTCTGTGCTCCAGACTTCTGGTGGCACCGCTGTGTCGGTTAGGGGTGTGCAGTGAGGCAGTCCCTGGCCAACAACATACTTGTGCGGACCAGGAGCACCTATGGCCCAAGAAAAGACCTGGGACTCAGGTGCCGCGACTCAGGGCTCAAGCGCTGTAAGTGTGCCACCACGGCAGACCTGGGGCTCCAGTGCTGGGACTTGGGGCTCGAGCCCTATAAGCCCGGTGCCAGCGATGCCCCTGGTGCAGACCGAATCCTCTAGTGCGGTCGCTAGCTGCATCTGCATTGAGTGCTTTCTTGGTATAGTATATTAGCAGGGGTCTCAAACTCAAATCACCATGAGGGGCGCATGAGGATAAGTACAGTAGCTGAAGACTGCACCACTGAAACCTTTCCATACAATGATATTGCAAATATCGGTGGTAATCTCGTCATTGTGGGCCACGGGAAATAGCTTTAGGGGCCTCATGCGGCCCACGGGCCGTGTGTTTGAGACCCCTGGCATATAGCTATTCTCATAGCAGTAAAAGGCTCCTAGTGTAGACCTAACCTTTTTAGGGATCCATATGCAATACTAATTGATGGCCTTGAAAAGATACAAGCCAATGGAAACTGATATGTCATGTATATAACCAACACATTCATAAGATCCTTTGTTTTGAAACAAACTATTTAAATTCTTCAGCAAGACACCCTGGTTTGTGTCACATAGGTGCTGTATTTTGCAACAATTGGGAGTAAACTCGGAGCTGCAGGATTTTCCTGATTTGGGACTCTATCTGCTCCCCAGATGCCTCATACAGGCATGTTTGCTGGTTTTCCACTTCTGCGATTCTCAGTAGCTCCCAGCAGTGTGTCACTGCCATCATTAAGTTCGACATTTACCCAACGGAGAGAAAAGTGGTAATTCACACACTTCTGAGCTATTATTTCGGGCTGCTTGCAGTTCAGGAAGAGGGGACTGCATCAAGCTAAACTCAGTTCACATTTGGAAGGTATGTTTCTCAACCATAAAGATTAGATGTTTAATTTTTGAAACAGGAGTTTTAAATTCTTGAGCACAACTGTAGGGCAATAGCTGCCTAAGCACTTGGCTTCAAACGTTGATGTCTTTCCATATCCTTACTCTGTGCTGGTGAAACTAAAACTTCATTTGTTTTCATATGCTTATTATTTTGTGAAATTCTCAGTTGGTCTCAGCACAGAGGAGAGGGTGGTTTTTTTAGGATTGGAGAATCCCTTCAGCCATTTTACTGGGAAGGGATTGTGGGTGACACACAGCATTTCAAGAGCCCTGACTCGTCCGTAACTCACAGGTGATCAAATATACCGTAAGGATAGCCCTTGCTGAGGATTTGGCCCTTGGTAGTGTTGAAGGGAGAAATTTAAACACTTATAAAGAGAGATGGTTTAAAAAAATCACTTGGGAGCATGGACATCTGGCATCTTTCCCAGTGAAGCTCTATGTCCCTTACTACGCATGATGTAGGATCCTTAATGATGAGTCCTGCATATGCTGCTAGGGTAGCTTGCAGGAGGGAGAGTGTAAATGTTTCATTAGCATTCACACAATACAGCCGTTTGAACGTGTCTTGATCTTCATACAAAACTGCACCAATTTAAAAAATGATTTTGGTAAACTGATGTAACCTCTGTTTGGGCATTCTTGAATTTAAACCTCTTTTTTATAGCCTTGTCTTAAAGGGATCCCTTCCAAAATTCAAATTGAGTAGCCACACAGGAGAGAGAGAGAGAGAGAGAGAGAGAGACTTGAAAAATGTCTTTAGTTAAACTGGTGCAACTCTGTAAAGAGAGGAATTGTCTGCTGTCTGTCTCTGAAAGGATGGATCCTGCACTGGTCATGCAGCATATCATGAGCAGGAGGAAATGGAAGTTTAGGCTTGAAATTAGACAAAGGTGACTAACCATCATAGGAGTCAAGTTCTGGAGCATTGGGGACAAAAGACTGAACTGGCTCCAAGATTGAGCTTCATAAGTTTGCGGAGAGGATGGTGTGATGATAGGATAGCCTACAAGGGTATGTGGCCTATTGGTAACTGTTAGTAGCAAAACTTCCCAGTAGCTGGAGATGGGGCACTAGGTGGGGAGGAGTCTGAGTTATTACAGAGAATTATTTCTCAGGTGTCTGGTTTATGGATCAGGCTGACATGTTCGGGGGAAACCAATCACCATATTTGGGATTGGGAAGGAATTTTTCCTAGTCAGATTGGTATGGACCCCTGGGGATTTTTCACCCACCTCTGCAGCATGAGGCATGGCTCACTTGCAGATTTGAACTGAAATAAATGATAGATTCTCTGTAACTTGACATCTTTAAATCGTGTTTTGAGGACTTCAGTAACTCAGCCAGAGGCTATGGGTTTATTACACAAGGAGGTGGGTTAGGTTCTTTGGCCTGCGATGTGCAAGAGACCAGAATCGCTGATAATGATGGTCTCTTCTAGCCTTGAAGTCTGGAAGTCTGAGGTCCCCTTGTGCATCAGTAATTGCTTGAAAGATAGAAAGAGACGGTCGGAGTAAATGAGCAGTTTCACAATGGGAAGTGGCAAATGGTGAGGTTCCCCAAGAATCTGTACTGGGACTTGTGTTGGTCATCATATTCAGAAGTGATCTGGAAAAAGGGGTACACAGCGAGGAAGCAAAGTTTGCAGATGACATAAAATCGTTCAGGATAATTAAGTCCTAAATTGAGTGCCAAAAAAATTACAAAGGGACCTCACTAACCTGGGTGATTTGGCAACAAAATGGCACATGAAATTCACAGAGTATTAGGGCCGGAAGGGACGGCATGATGTCACGTAGTCAAGCCCTGTGCTAAAAGCAGGGCCGCTCCCATTGTATCATCCCAGCCAGGGTTTTGTCTAACCGGGCTGTGAAAGTTTCCAGAGATGGAAATTACACCATCTCCCTAGGCAACCCATTCCAGTGCTTCACCACCCTCCTAGTGAGAGAGTTTTTCCTAATATCCAACCTCCACCGCCCCAGCTGCAATTTGAAACCATTGCTCCTTGTTCTGTCCTTTGTCACCACTGAGAATAGCCTAGCTCCCATGTTGTTAAGTATATTAGAAAGTAATAATTCCAAATTAGCTGTTACTATGCAAAGAGATCTTGGAGTCATTATGGATAGTTCTCTGAAAACATCTGCTCAGTGTTCAGTGGCTGGTCAAAAAAAAAAAAACCAACAAACCTTCCCCCTCCCTGAAATAAACCTGCTAGAATGGTAGGAATCATTAGGGACAGGACAGATAATAAAAGATGTCCTAATGCTGCTGTAGAATGCCACGGTACATGCACACATTAAATACCGCGTGCAGCTCTGGTTGCCCTGTCTAAAAAATACCTTAAAATCAGAAAAGATATAGAGAAGGGCAACAAAAATGATTTAGGAGTAAGGAAAATCTTTCCGTAGTTAAAAAGATGCGTCCTGGTCTACAGTACAGGGTAACTGTGGTATAACTACATTGCTCAGGGGTGTGAATAATCCACCCCCAAGCGACATAGACATAACAACCCTAGAGCTGGTGTAGACAGTGTAATATCAGTGGGAGAGCCTCTCCCATCAATGTCTATCACCTGTCGTTGAGGTGGATTGACTAAGATGACGGGAAGTGCTCTCTCCTGTCAGCGTAGAGCATCTTCATGAAGGACTGCAGAGGCCCAGTTACTTTGGCATAGCTGCATCATGCAATGTTTTAAGTATAGGCTTGCCCTTGGATTTGTTAGTAAACAGGTGATGAAGGCGGGGGGGATATAACAGAGGTCTATAATTCCATGAACAATGTGAAGTCAGTGACTAAGGAAGTGTTATTTACCCCTTCAAATAATACAAGAACTCGGGGTCAGCCAATAAAATGAATAGGCATCATGTTTAAAACAAACAGAATGAACCACTTCACACGTCTCACAGTCAGTCTGTGGAATTCTTTGTCAGAGGATGTTGTGAAGGCCAAAATGTATAACTGGTTTCAAAAAAGAAGTTAAGTTCATAGAGGATAGGTCCCTCAATGGCTTCCAGCTTGCATGGTCAGGTTTGCAATCCCATGAGTGGGATATCCCTAAACCTCTGACTGCCAGAAACCAGGATTGGATGACGGGGATTGGATCACTCATTAATTGCCTTGTTCTGTCCTTTTCTTCTGGTCACTCTCAGGACATGGTACTGGGCCAGATGGCCCTATTGCCATTTTCTGTAACGTGCCAAATGCTGCTCTGATGTAACTTACTTGCTTTTGTGGGCGTCTAGCATTTACTGCTGAAGTGGATGTGGTTTTGAGTGCCTTTGTAGATCATTTTTCAACTATTCTGTCTGGGATGGTCGTTCTAGTCATTTCCACTTCCTGGGAATAATTGATCTTGCAGCCAAGAACAATAGTTCTTCCAATATCCGCCATAAGGGCGGTATTAGAGCTCTCTGCAGCTCATATAAGCGTGTAAAGTGGCCCTGCTATGAAAAATGTAAAATCATAAACACATCTGTTTGGATTTGGGCTCTCTTAGATCATAAGAGAACATTGAACTGGCAGCTAACTTGTCAAACAGGTGAGCAAACTTTTTGGCAATGAATTGTCGAGTGTTGGGAAAAAATCCACTTCCTTGTGGTGAGAAACTTTCAGCTAAATTGAGGGCACTGTCCTCTAAAAACACACTAAAAACTTGCATATGGTTTTCAGCTCCGGTGGCTGTGATGATGAACTACAAGCCGTGAGTGGTGGGTAAGCCAGTGTAGTGCTTTCTGAATCTGCCAGGAGACAGCTCCAGTGGCTGGTTTTTCAGTAGTCACTGCCCCACGGAGAATCCTGCAGGCACCTGTGCAGCGAACAGCTGGCTTAGTTTCATGTTGCGGGTGCTTGGGAAATGATAGAGAAGGGAATGGAGATTTTCGGTGAGGACCCAAATTCACAAAGAGACTGGGATACGCAGAATAATGGAAGCTCTCCCAATTGTGTTCCACTCGGGTGGCTCTGGGGTGGGAGTGCAAGGCCAACTCGGAGCAGTTTTTAATTCCTTCCAACATCCAGAGAGGGATGGGAAGAAAGGCATCAAACTTTTCAGATTCCTGCTAGCTAGAGCTTGCTAGGAAAGAAGAGCTGCTAAACAGAGTTCATACAGGAGTCTTATCACCCTCCCCAGTTGGAGGTGGAGTGGAGGGGGTTCTGTGGTGGACATTACTTCTGGGACATGTAGGTTATTTCCTCTAGCTCTTACATATCTGATTAAAATACTCAAGTGATGTCACTGTACTGTCTGTCACCGTGACACCGGATGAAACCTCCTGAAAAACAGAACTCTGGAATCAAATCCCAAGATTAGTGCTTTACCGTGGCAGATCTTCTGCCTTAGCAGAATCCAGAGGGGTCTGTCTGCGTTGAAATTGCATTGATTGTTGTGCTTAAGAATCGTTGAATTGTGTGAATGAGATATATGGATATGGACAGTGATGTGTGTGAGCAGAGAGAGACTGATGGGATAAATTAGGGCTCGTTTACACTGGAAGCTTAGTGCAGAGGTAGGGTGTAGATTTAAAGCACAAAGGCTGTTCCTGGCTAAAACTATGTGTTGAGTCTTATTCCAGATCAAGCATCCACACACAGGGCTAATCAGGAGCAACTCACATTTGTAGAAAAGCCAAGCATTTGAGACACATACCACTTATCCCAGAAACACTTGTCGTGGAAGTGTCCAGGACTCAGCAGTTGGATCCACTCACAGCAGGCTGGGGGGCTGTGCAGAGGGGCGCTGGGCCAAGGTGTTGTAGAAACACGGACTGAGGTCAGTGCAAGAGAAGAGGTGCCATGATTATTTACACAGGAGGAGAGTAAAACTCGAGCAAAGCCAGCTGGTTTTACAGGATCAAGGGAAAATGTGCATTACATTTGAGTGATTATTGACTAGAAAATTGATTGTAGATGATAGCTAAATACTGGGCTCAGCAAGCAAGGCGCTGTTTCTTATTCCTCTAAATTTCAGGGATTTGATTGGGATTAGTGAAGGCACAGGAGTCTCTCAGCTTTACTAATAGGCTTCATTCTTAAGCTGCTAATGTTGGGTGATACTCACTTGGGGGCAATGGCACAGGTAAGTGATCATTTGGTGGGGCAGTCTGTCTAGATTAGTGGTTCTCAGCCACTGTGTCGGGGCACGTTACTGTGTCACCACGCAGCGGTGTGTCGCGGAGAGCCAGGGGGGTCGAGGGGGTGGCTGGATTTGGCCTGGGGTGAGTTGACTGATGTGTTCTGTAGAGTAACAATATATCACCAAATATGTCGCAACACACATAAGGTTGAGAATCACTGGTCTAGATAATTGTGAAGTTGCTCATCCGTGGTGGGATTGTCTGCCTGTTTGGTTCTTTAGGTTAATCTCTTAACTCTACAGTGGAAATAAGCCATAACTGAAAAGAAGCGCCTAACTCTAGGCCTGTCCAAACACATATACTTACTGCAAGTGTTGTTGCCTTTTACTTGAGTTGGCTGGCTGCTCGGGTGCACATAGGCTTGGACTTACCTGATTTTTGTCAGTAAAGGTCAATTTAAACAGACAGACACACACACACGTGTTTCCATCTGTGATGATCAAAGTTTTTATAGAGAGGCAAAGTAAGAAAAACGCTGCTTGAGAAGCTGCTAGAGTTTAGTGTAGGTATATTTCCTTTGTATGTTTTAACACATGATGCTGACTGTGAGCTTTAACTCTCGTAAAGCTCTCACTCCAAGTATCTATGTCTACCGTCTTTAAGTGATTATGACCCCTTTCCATTGTCTAACCTTCTCCCCCAGTTTCTCAGCACTATGAAAATGGAAATAGATAAAAATGAACATGGATATTATCTATTGAAAATCAATTTAAAAACACACCGGTTTCTGCTGAGCTTAGGTATAGGCTACAATTCACCTTAGGAGAACTCCTTAGCAGTCAACACAACTGCTCTGAGCAGATTGAGTGTTATTTCATGATTTAGTCATGCTCACTCAAGCTAGGTTAACTTGAGTTGATTTCGGTAGTGAAGACAGGAGCGATGCTGCCCCAGAAAAAAACCCTGGGCCCGTGCCCCACCCCCTGGACCTGTTTTGGCGCCTGGTCCTGATCTGGTCCCAGGGCCCTGATCAGGCTCTAGCCGTTGGCAGCCCAGCCCTGCATCCCTGGCCAGGGATGGGGCCAGGTAAGGCAGCCGCCAGCATGGGCGATCTGGCCCTTGATCGCCGGTGGGGATTGGGGCTGGATGGGCTGCCACTACCGCAGGATACTTGGGGCACTGGTGCTGGGACTTGGGGCACTTGCTGTGCCACTGAGTGAAGACATAATCTTACTGGCGAAGCAGGGGTCTCTTTGGCATTTCTCCCCTCTTTAGATGAATTTTTTGAGTTTCGCCTACTCACATGTTCCCTGTTATTTCTTCTGGCTGGTGATGCTGGCCCTGTAGAGTTTTTTTCCCTTTTAGGCCCGCCAATCATTCTGATTATCACAGTATAGTCAGAGCTCCTGGCAGAATCTGGCACCGTCATCAGAATTTCTGCATCTGTGGGTGTATTACATTGTTTCTCCCATGAATGGTGTTCTCCACATCGTTAGTGCTCACAGCGTTTGTTGGGTGTTTAAATTAAAGAAACACTCAGTTTAAAAATCATACTTCAGGTATTTTAAAAGAACCTGACCCGTTAATAATAAACTGCACAGAAACTTTAAAACAAATGTGCTTTTAAAAGAATTATTGCAGTGTCTGCTCTTTCCTTAGTAAAAACAAGAGTCCTATAACTCCTTAAAACAGTGGTTTTCAAACTAAGGGTGAGGACCCAGTACTGGGTCACAGATCCTCGGGCAGTGGGTCGCGAGGCCCCCTGCTGCTGCCACCAAAAGACTGGAATGCATTGCTGAAAGGTGCAGTTGTTGGATCCCAGACATCAGTGGGTTTTTTTTTTCTACTGGGTCCCAAGAAAAAAAGATTGAAAACCAGTGCCTTAAAGACTAACAAATTTCTTTCAGCATAAACTTTCTTGGGCTGTGATCCACTTTGTCCAAGGACCCTCATTGCTTTTGATGTACACAGACTGACATGACTACCCTCTGGAACTTATTTCCTTTGTATTTCTCTTAGTTGATTTACAGTTGGTATTAATTTCTCTCAAATTTCTCTCCCAGTTTCTGCAGCTCTTTGCTACTGTATGAGATGCAGATGTCGCGAGGGAATGCTTTCTATTTGCTTCTTCTAAAATTTAATTATTAATTGAAACTTTTCTGCTGATCACTTGGTTTCTGAAAAAAAGCATTTTACTGATCTTAGACTTCGCATCAAGTGTAGTTCAGGCAGCATTAAGAAAGAGATTTGAAATAAGACGGACAGACAACAGATTCAAGAAGGCTCTTCGGGATAGTGGGAGTGACAGAAAAACTTGCTTTTACCGTCATGCTCAGATTCTAGGAAGGGACAACGAAGACAAGTGTTAGATGGTTGGGGGAACAGATTGGAACAAGACGGTGAGTAGTTCAAATGTGGTTTTGAGCTATCCTGGAGAGGAGAGGTTATTTGTGGTGTCGCTTCTTCTCAGATTAAAAAACCCAAAACAGATCTTTAGCTGTAGGTGCTGCTCATGGAGTAACTGATAAGCATTGCATCTTTCATGGTTCCCCTTCTTCAGAAGCAATTCCTGCAACTCTAATCTTGTTGTTGCAGATACCCTCGGCTGGCAGTAATTGAGAGGGGCTGTGCCTGGACACCTTTCAGTTGTGGGGATTTTCCTAAAGACTCTGCCTGGAAAACACCTTTTGTAGGGCATAAAAAGTTCATGGAGGGGATGAAATGGGAGTAAAAATGGAACCAGCCAGGCTTCTGATAACTGGAGAGACCATCTCCTTGCTGTATTTTGGTTCCAGTTCTTTTGCATATTTCCCATGTTTGTCTGAATTCCTCTCTGCGCTGCTAAAGAGGGCTTCATGCCTGTCCAGCAGAAAATTTTCACTAGGAAATGTATTAAACTGTCACCTGGAAAGGTAGGACTCCCATGTGACATACAATCCTGTGCACCAGCTGCGGACTAGAAGTCTGTGCGAGGGGTTAGAGCAAAGGAGTGTGTCAGATGTGGGTTCTCTTCCACCTCTAACACCGACTTGCCGTTTGACCTTGGACTTGTCACGTCACCTCTGTCCGTTCACCTACCTCTCACAGGTTTCCTGATCTTTGATAAGCACGAAGGGCATTGGGGTCTTGCTTAATGCCCGCAACGTTGCTGCTGATGGTGTTCTGAAGATAAAGAGGCTTCGCTGTTCGGGTGGTGGAGGGCTTTGCTCCACTCCCATAAACACTGTTTGGGGCGTGTGTGGGAAAAGCAGTCGGAAGACGGATCTTGATGGAAGGAATTGCTGTGTGTGCAGTTCACAGAAGTGCTGATTCTCAGCTGGAAGAGCTGCAGACAAGCTCATCGCAAGAGGGTCTGAATTCCAGTTGAGGTTGCTGGTTCACTGAGAGCCTTTTGCAACTCAGCTCCCCCCCACCTCGAATTCCAAGTCTATGCGGGAGGCATGGAGTTGATAGGGGGTGTCTGCAGCTGTGCAGTGTCTGTAGCCAACTGGTTTCCTGGAAGGCAAGTTTTTATCTTAGAAATATTTTAGTCTCTTGTATCGTAACTGTTTGGTTGTCAGGTTTAGTTTCCCATGACACTGGGTGATTAGCAAGGCATGGGGTGGGAAGGATTCATTTTGCATGTTAAGTCTTTGTGCTGCGTTATCTCCTCCAATCAATGGTAAATGCACTGTATCGCATCTTTTTAATATTGCCTGATAATTCCTGCCTACGTCACTGAGGTTCACAGGGTGTTTAACTTGGGAGCTGACAGCAATCTTCTGTGTTGCCAGTGGGGGTGGGGAGAAAGTGCATGGGAACTGCTCTGTTTTGTACGCTATGGGAGACTGACTCTGCGGAGTCTTTCGAGTCAGACTTGCTTGCCTGTTTTGCTGCAAGTGGCAGGTGTTCGGTCAAATTTGATTTTTAACATTGAGGAACCTGGTGGATCTGGTCTGGGTTTTTCTTTCCCCAAACGCAAAAATGCAAATAATTCAATCTCATGCATGAGAACATGAGCTTTGTACAGGGATCCGGAGGGGGATTCCCTCCCCCTGCGCTGTATGCATTGATAGCGAACAGTAAAGCACCTGGGCTGGCCGGTTTTATTTACTTCCTCTGAAGTGTCAGATGTTGATCGCTGCTGGAGGCAGAATATCAATCTTGATGCTTTGATCCAGGGCAGCTAATCCTATGTTTTATCTTCCTCTCTTCTTGCCACTTCCCTTTTGAGGCTCCCTGGGGATTGGTGGATATTTATTGTCCTGGGATCATGAAATATGGCAGACTGTCAAAGCTAGATGCATTTTTTTCTCTGATCCAGCAAACTTTTCAGTGGCCTTGACCAGTGATCTAAAAGGGAGGGGGACAGGGGGAGAGACATTGATATCTGACTCAGCCCTAGTCTACATTTGGGGCTTTTTCGGCCACAATCGACTGCCAGTTACACAAAGAACATAAAATTCCTTGTGTAACTGGCAGCAACTTTTGAAGCTGCTGTTACGCATTAGGGAAAAGCTGACCCCAACTTATCTTACGTTTGGCCTTTCCCTGCAGCCCAGGCTCCCAAGATTTCTGGGGTCGACTTCCAGGAACTCACTGCAGTCCGCTCCTGGAAGGGCGAACTGATAGCGGTGAAATTGCTGCCATCAGTGTAGACTAAACCTTAGCGTGTGCATTTGGGGTGAAAATGTTGAGTTTGAGGGGATGGAGGAGAAAGTTGGATTAGCTGTAAAGAAAAAGGGTGTGATTGCAGCCTCTCCCCTCCTCCAACGTATTTGTAAGCTCCTGCCCAGTTGAGAACCCATAAGGTAGGAGGAAAAGAGAGAAACTCGAAGAGGGGCAAACGGTCAGCCAAAAGGCAGCATCTTAAAATGTGTTGGGTTTTTTTTTGCAAAAGCTGGTAGACCTAGAAAAATTGTTTCTCCTTTGAAGTGATGTCCAATATGAAGATGCAATTCAGTCACACTGGTGTGGAAAGGGAGATTTTTAGCCCTCCCCTGCCACTCTTGCTTTGAGTCTCTCTGGCCAGTGCTTTTGTAAAAGAACTAGGGTTAGAGGAAGATGGAGGTGGCTGAATCAAAGTGGAAATCCTAAATAGATGGCTGGAGGGCAAGGAGGTTGCTTTGCTCTGGCAGAAATGATAGGGTGAGGGGTCACTGTGAAACGGGAGTCACGTTGTTTGGCGTAGTTTTATAGCGCCCACAGCCACTCCCTGGCACAGGCATACAATGACTGTTCAGAGGGGTCTTCCTCAGCATATCTTGTACCATTAACACAGCGGAGGGTTTTTATCCTGTTATCTGCAGACAGGAGCCTCTTTTGCAATTGTAAGAGCTCTCTCTTTCCTTCCTTCCTTCAGCCGGCTGGTGCGTTTCCAGTGAGCTGAGTCCTTGTGTTCAAAAGACACGTTCTTGGTTAGGAGGATGGCTAGCCCTGGCTGGGGCTGGTAAGCCAGCGGCAGAAACCTTCTGCTGTAAGTCTGTTCTTCGTTGGTAAAGGAGCAAAGGGAAAGGGAATGAAAACCCGAGCCAAGGGGCAGATCCCGCTTTGTGCCTCACAATACTTCACTTATTATTCAGCATGCATGGCTGATGCTTCATCCTCCTATCCTCGCCTGAGATGCAGCTCACTCTTTCTGCCCATTTTACAACGGATATGTATCTTAGCAGAGCCGGGACCACCACTCTGGGGCACCAGACTACGGGACTGCTCCCCTCTCTGAGCTAAGTCATGAGGCCAGATCTCGCCTGCTGACACTGTGTAACCAGCCCTGTATTTTTTTTTACACTATTTAAATGTTATGCAGGTTACAGATCTGAAGCAAGGTGCTCCTGAGTGGAGGTGGTGGCTTGCTTTCATTGGTAAGGAAAATAAACACACAAGGAGTCCTCTGGCACTTAAAGATTAACATTTATTTTTTTTATTTAAGTGATTGTATTTGTTCTTTTCCCCCCATGAGAAGCCGTTTTCCGCTTCTGTCATGGACATCTCCACACATGCAAGGAGTAAAAAGTGCATTGCATCAAAGGAAGAGGAGTTTCCTCCTCCCTCTGTTGAAAGGCTGCTGGTAGGCAAAACACATGGGGATTTGAAGACCTGACTTCAAGGACAGGAAACAAGTGTTCCTGGCCAGGCTGATAGAGAGCAGGGCCTAGAGGGGATGGGGCTTGATGGGGACTCAGGAGATGTGGGTTCTGTTTCCATTTCTGCCATGAAGCCACTCGGTGACTTTGAGTAAGTCAAATGCCTTCTCTGTGCCTCAGTTTCCCATCCCAATTTTGCTTGGGCTGTTAGTATTATAGGCTATCCAGGGAGGAGATGGTTTGTGTGTGTATGTACAGTGCCTAGCACCGTGGAGCCCTGATGATATTGGGCCATCTAGACTTTGCTGTTTGGCAGATAATTAATTAACACTTTGTCATTCTTGCCATGCATGGGCAAATGGTTGTAATAGCATCAAGGAACAGCTGCTTTCATGGCAACCGCTGTGAAGATAGACCTGGGTGCTCTTAAAGGTCCAACTTGAATTTGTGCCTTAAGTGTCTCGTGTGCTGCACCGTGGCTCTCCACCAACGGGTTAATGGGCGCAGTGAGTGTCTCCCAGCACAGATGGTGCCTCTCATGGCAACAGTTTACCAGGCTAGCGTGCTGAGAAGAAAACAGACGAGTTACTAAACAAACACTTGGCAGGCACCCTTGGGAGTCCAGCACTGAAAGGGTATGCCTATGTCTTGCGCTGCCGAGCAGCCTCTCCTAGGAGCTGCAGTCATTGTGGTTTTTTTGCTTGTCAGTCAAGATTTTGCCTTTCGTTCTCACCGTTTTTCCAGACCTCCTCCCCTCCCGTTAGATCAGTGGTTCCCAACATGTGTCCTAGGTGCCAGAAGCGGGCTTTCCAAGTGGCTGCAGAAGGGAGCCACTACCTCGGGACCTGGGCAGTGCACAGGACTATCGAATATATGTGATTTCCCTGCTGCAGTGGGGGAGATGAGAGATCGATGACTGAGACGGCAAACAGCTTTTTGGAAGCCATAGGGGGGCTGCTGGTAGGGGCTCGTGGCCCTTCAGGGCTGTAAAAATGATATCGGTGGCTCTCAAGCCAAAAAGGTTGGGAACCACTGTGTTAGATTATGCCTCTCCCCCCAAAAAGTGGTTTCCGGCAGGGTGAATCCAGCCTTTGAAGTCAGTTAAATGTCAGGTGTGTGTTAGTTTTTGCCAGCCCTGTTACAGATGAGTCAGCAGTTGCTCTTTTGCGAGGAGTCTGATACAGGTGGCTGTTTGTTCAGTGGAGGCAGCTAGAGCTGCCAGGCAAGTGAGAGCTGAGTGAAAGCACCAGCTCCGTAGCTTCCTGTCTATGCCACAAGCAGGAACCAGGGCCTTGAAGCTCCCTGCGCCTAGCCAAACAGAGCTGTTTTGTCTGTGTTTCAAGCACATCCTTCCACCTGAGCCTGCGTTGCCAACTCCCCCTCCCCATTTCTTCCTGCTTCCCCACCAAAATATCTTTCCTCTCCTCTGTGTAACCATTGTTTCCTGAAAAACAAACAAGAACAGGGAAAGAGTCCCAGGGCACTTAAAGACTAACATATTTATTTATTGCATGAGCTTTCACGGGAGAAAATCCCACTTTGTCAGATGCTTTGAAGATGGAGGGACTGCCAGAATGGGAGGAAAATAAATAAAAACAGGGGAGCGTCAGTCATGGGAGCAGCTCACACTGTAACAGCAAATCAAAGCCGTTGTTAAGATTCAAACACTGGGGAAGAGCACATAGAGGAGCGTGAAGTCAAATCACCTGTTGTAAAGAGAGAGGAATCCATAGTCATGATTTAATCCTGTGTTCCCACAATTGAATTTGAATATCAGTTCCAGTTCTGCTGTTTCTCTTTGAAGTCTTGATCGCCTACTGACTTGCTTGAGCACAGTTGTTGACAAGTCATCCATAGAGTGATGAGAAAGATGGAGATGCTCAGCTACTGGTTTTTGATGTTCTGATTTCTGATATCAGTTTTGTGCCCATTTATTCTTTTGCACAGTGACTGTCCTGTTTGTCCAATATCTAAGACAGAGGGGTTTCTGGCACATGATAGCGTAAGTCACATTGGTGGATGAGCAGGTAAATGAGCCCTTGATGGAGTAGCTGTCTTCATTAAGCTCTATGATGGTGTCTTTTGTGCACATATGTGGGCAAAGTTGGCAATGTGGTTTGTTGCAGGGATAGGTGCCTGCTTAATGTTTCTGCTGTTAGGTCTGTATCATAGAATCATAGAACCATAGGGTTGGAAGGGACCCCACAAGGTCATCTAGTCCAACCCCCTGCCAAAAAAAGCAGGACCACTCCCATTAGATCATCCCAGTCAGTGTTTTGTCCAGCTGGGACTTGAACACCTCCAGAGATGGAGATTCCACCACCTCCCTAGGCAGCTTATTCCAATGCTTCACCACTCGCCTAGTAAGGAAGTTTTTCCTAATATCCAGCCTGGACCGCCCCAGCTGTAACTTGAAACCATTGCTTCTCGTTCTGCCCTCTGTTACTACCGAGAACAGTCGAGCTCCCTCCTCCTTGGAGCAACCCTTCAAGTAGTTGAAGGTTGCTATCAAATCCCCCCTCAGTCTTCTCTTCTGCAGGCTAAATAAGCCTAGTTCCTTCAGTCTTTCTTCATAGGGCTTGTGCTCCAGCCCTTTGATCATTTTGGTTGCCCTCCTCTGGACTCTTTCTAATTTGTCCATGTCCTTTTTGTAGTGGGGAGCCCAAAACTGGACACAGTATTCCAGATGTGGCCTCACTAGTGCAGAATAGAGGGGAATGATCACATCCCTCGATCTGCTGGCAACACTTCTTCTGATGCAGCCCAGTATGCCATTGGCCTTTCTGGCAGCAAGAGCACACTGCTGACTCATATCCAGCTTCCCATCCACCAGGACTCCCAGGTCCTTTTCTCCAGTGCTGCTATTTAGCTGATCACTCCCCAGCCTGTAGCAGTACATGGGGTTTTTTCATCCCAAGTGTAGGATTTTACACTTGTCCTTGTTGAACCTCATGAGATTCCTCTTGGCCCACTGCTCCAATTTGTCTAGGTCTCCCTGAATCCTGTCCCTGCCCTCTAGGGTGTCTACCGTTCCCCCCAGTTTGGTATCATCTGCAAACTTACTAAGTGTGCAATCTATCCCATCATCCAGATCATTAATGAAAACATTGAACAGAACTGGCCCCAGGACCGACCCCTGGGGCACACCACTTGTTACTGCCTGCCAACTTGACATGGAGCCATTGATTCCTACACGCTGAAACCGTTGTTCTAGCCAGTTTTCTATCCACCTTACAGTCCATGCATCTAACCCATACTTCCTTAATTTGCCAATGAGAATGCTGTGGGAAACCGTATCAAAAGCCTTGCTAAAGTCAAGGTATATCACATCAACAGCTCTTCCCGCATCCACAAATCCAGTCATCTCATCATAGAAGGCGATGAGGTTGGTCAGGCATGATTTACCCTTGGTAAATCCATGCTGACTGTTCCTGATTACTCTATTTTCCTCCAAGTGTTTCAGGATGGATTCTTTGAGAAGCTGCTCCATGATTTTTCCGGGGATTGAGGTGAGGCTGACAGGTCTGTAATTCCCTGGATCGTCCTTTTTGCCTTTCTTGAAGATAGGTACTATATTTGCTTTTTTCCAGTCCTCTGGCACCTCCCCCGTTCGCCACGAGTTTTCAAAGATAATGGCCAACGGTACTGCTATCTCATCAGCCAGCTCCCTCAGCACCCTCGGATGCAGTTCATCCGGCCCCATGGACTTGTGCACATCTAGTTTCTTTAAGCAGTCCCTAACCTGACCTTCTGTCACCAAGGGCCTCTCTTCTTCTCCCCAGTCCCCCGTACCTAGTGTAGTGGGCTGGGAGCTGACCCTGCTTGTGAAAACTGAACTAAAAAAAGCATTGAGCACTTCAGCTTTTTCCTCATCCTCTGTCACGAGGATGCCTGCCCCATTCAGTAAGGGACCTACACCATCCCTGATCCTCTTCTTGTTATTGATATACTTGTAGAACCCCTTCCTGTTATCCTTCACATCCCTTGCTAGTCGCAACTCCATTTGTCCTTTGGCCTTTCTGATTTTATCCCTGCAGTCCCGAGCAATGTCTTTATATGCCTCCTTAGTCATCTGTCCTAGCTTCCACTTCCTGTAAGCGTCCTTTTTATGCTTCAGCTCAGTGCAGAGCTCTCTGTTAAGCCACAGTGGGCGCCTTCCACATTTGCTGTGCTTTCTCCTTATCGGAATTGTATCTTCCTGTGCCCTTAGCAGGGTTTCTTTAAAATGCACCCAACTCTCTTGGACACCTTTCCCCTTCAGATCAGCCTCCCAAGGGATCCTGCCCATCAGTTCCCTGAGGGAGACAAAATCTGCTTTTCTGAAGTCCAGGGTCTGTGTTTTGCTTCTTTCCTTCTTTCCTTTAATCATCAACTTGAACTCAATCATTTCATGGTCACTGCTACCCAGGCTGCCATTGACCTCTACTTCCCTGAGAAATTCTTCTCTATTTGTGAGCAGCAGATCGAGAGGCGCAAGGCCCCTAGTTGGTTGCTCCAGCATTTGTACCAGGAAGTTGTCCTCAACACTCTCCAGAAACTTCCTGGATTGCCTGTGCACTGCTGTATTGGCCTTCCAGCAGATGTCAGGGTAATTGAAGTCCCCCATGAGAACCAGGGCCTGTGATCTAGAAACTTCTGTCAGTTGTACACAGAACGCCTCATCCACCTCCTCCTTCTGATCTGGTGGTCTGTAGCAGACACCTACCACAACATCCCCCTTGTTGCTCTCCCCTCTAAACTTAACCCACAGACTTTCAACTGGCTTGTTTCCACTTTCATAATGAAGCTCTGAGCAGTCATAGAGCTCCTTTACCTATAGTGCTACTCCTCCCCCTTTCCTTCCCTGCCTGTCCTTCCTGAACAGTCTATACCCATCTATTGCAGAGCTCCAGTCCTGCAAACTATTCCACCACGTCTCTGTTATCCCAATCATGTCATAGTTCTTTGTCTGCGCTAGTGCTACCAATTCCTCCTGCTTGTTTCCCAGGCTCCTTGCATTTGTGTATAGGCACCTAAGATACCCAGCTGATTGCCCTACTTTCCCATTTTGATTTTCAATTCTATTGTATCTACCTCCCTGCATTTTCTTTTGGTGTTGACCTCCCCCACCTGCCTCAGGCATTAGGGCTTCATTAGAGCACCTAAGAAGGTTATTTGTAGTTGAAGAGGAGTGTCTATTTAAGATTGGGGGGGCTGTCTGTAGGCAAGGAGAGGTCTGTCTGTTAGTCCTGAAGTTAGAGCCCTGCAAATCCACGGATATCCGCATTACATCCGCATCCGCAGATACAACACGGATATCCGCAGACCATTTCTTGTGGATGCGAATGGGATATGGGTCCACATATTTTCATCTGCAGAGAGCTAGAGCCCAGCAAATATGCAGATATCCGTGGATACAACACAGATATCCGCAGACCATTTCTTGCAGATGCAGTTTGGATATGGATCCACGTATTTGTATCCGTGCAGGGCTCTACCTTAAGTGCCACAGGACTCCTTGTTTGTTTTGCTGAAGTAGATGAACACAACTACCCCTTTGGAGCTTGTCGGCATTGTTTCCTGGTAGCCCACGTGGTGGAACCACAGAAAGTGAGGGGCAGGGAAGAGCCACCTCTGTGCAGGTTTTATGGCGCTCTTGAGAGGAAAGACCCCAGGAAACAGCCAGGCTCCCTTCATGGGTACGGGTTAACTGCCCCTTTGCCCTCCTTTTGGTCTCGGAGGGCACCCTCTCAGGTGGTCAGCCTGGGGTGGAAGGGGAGAACCTCGCACGCTTGCACTGAGACCAGACCCTGCGTACATCACCCCTTGCATGTCAACTGCTGTTCACATTGCAGGTCCAGCTGAGCTCCAGGCACCTGCCTGCTTTCCTGTCCTGAACCTGGGAGCCCGGAGAGTGACCGACAGCCTCCTTTAACCAATGGGCTTTTATTGAGTGGCTGGTACAAAGCTGCTGAGCGAGAGGAGTTCAGAACAACTGTCTGTCGGTGTTCATACTTGGTCTCTTAATTCAGCCGTTCATGACAAGCTGAGCTAGACAGGTTTTCCTCCTCTCTTCCTGTAACTAAATGGAACTAACTGACATTCTTCGGCTGTCCCGTGTGTCTGGGGGGACAGTCTGCTCTCGCTCTCGCTCTCCGTCTGACCCAACCCATTCACACTGGGTTGGGCGCTCCCCAGGGGAAGCACGGCTAGAAAGGTTTCTTGGTTTGGCACTGCCTCCTAAGGACCTGTTAGTGTAAGCTCTTAGAAAGGGCCTTCTCTGTCCCCTGAAATGCTGTCCTGACAGAGCCGTGGGGTGAAACACTCATTTCATTATCTGAGACAGACACAGATACAGCATTGCAAAACAGCACCCTCCCACACACCTTTGCTGCACACTCCATTAGGATCATCTGCTACTGAATCAAGCAACAAGGGGTAACCCCATTATCGAAGTGCTACTACAAGGAGATTAGTGAAATAAAAGGAAACATTGAAGTAAAATGTCACTGTTCAGCATCAGAGTCAACACTGCATCGAATCGGATGGATGTCGCTCTGCATCTTTCTGAGCAAGCTTTTCAGGCTTCGGTTTGCAGACTAATGAAGCTGTTGCTGTGCTGTTTACGTCTCTTTCTCGCTGCGATGTTGATTTTCCGTAGGCAGGCGATTGCCGTTTACCACTGCACAGAACTCAAGAGGCTGACGGACGACTGTGTTCCAGGCAGGCACGTCTGATTTGCAAGCAAATGCCATTACTGGTGGATTAACCTTTAGAAGGACACTTGCAGTCGAAGATGGTGGATCAGAGTCTAGTGCATAGAAAGGGGTGTGAGGAGGGCAACAGGTCAGAATGGGGGGACAGGATCCTGTGTCCAGTGTCTGGCTGGTTCCAAAATCTCTCTTTTTATGGGGAATTTAATAAAGAAGCAAAACTAGCCAAACTGCCACAGTCTCCCAAACTCATCCTCGGGAGGTGGGGCAGGGGACCAGGGAGGCAGCCCCCATTCTTCTCTGCCTGGGTTGCCTTGTGCAGGAGGGGTAGGCAGTCGGCCTCTAACGAAGGAGGGATGGGGGGGACCGAGAGGATGTTGGGAACGAGTGTGAAAGGATCAAAAGAAGGAGTTGAGCCCTGGCCAGTGGGGCTGCCATGAAAGGCCATGAAGATAGGGAAAACCAATTTGGTCTCCAGTTGTGGTATGCCTGTTGGGGGTTGATGGGGAGTTGGCAGGTAACATGGCAATGCTGCCTGTCGTTTTTAGCGCTGAGCGGGCTCGCTATCAGATCGACTGCTAACAAAGGACTCAGCGTGGTGACACTCTTCTGCCTCCTCCTGCATAGGGAAGGACGGGGTGAGGGGAGCCAGTTTTGGGAACCTCTGTGTCTGTCATCAGCTAGTCAGAGGGGTCCGTGAAGGGCTAAAAGGCTGCGCGTGGGGGGTAGATTAAGAGTTGGGCAGCAGGCTGCAGTTTGCGGTGGAGAAGGATTGGCTGGAACAGAACAGATGGGGAAGAGGCAATGAAGAGACAAGTAAAAGGGGATGGATGGTGGTGAATGTTTCTCCTGCAGTATGTTTATTTGTGTTTTCAGGCTACCCACCAGCACCTTTCCATGCAAGCAGGTGATGCATGAGTGCAAACAGGTCTGGCAGTTGGGTGGCTGATCTCTCTTAACATGCTTTGCGCTAAGAGAGCGTTTGAGAGTCTCAGGATGTGGTCGTGGCAGTGGCAGAGATGGGGAAGCGTCAGCCTGGAAAACACAGCCCTCGGTGGCTCTGTTTTTCTATTGGCACGTCCTGTTCTTGTAGACAAGCGTGATGAGCCGTGCAGCCTCTCCTTGCAGCTCCTTATGATCTCCTCCAAGCGGGTGATGAAATGCTGCTCCAATAGGGGATCATGCTGTCAGAAGCAGTTATTAACATGCAGGATTGCTCCTGGACAAGGAAATGAATGCCCTTATGTCGCATCAAATGCCATCTGCGTACTTGGCATGCGTAGGTGCTCTCTTGTGTCTAAAATGAGATTCTTGCAGTAAAACATAAAATGCTGACGTATAGCCATCCTTCCTCTGCCTTCTAAAATCAATCCTTCCTCTCCAGCATGCCTGAGTTAAGTGATGTACAATCTCCATTTTCAGTGAATGCCTGAAAGCCAATCAAGGAAATGTTACTGTAATCTTGCTGTTGTACCAGCCAGCAGGGATGCAAAAAGACGACCCTGATTTTAAAACGAATCCTGACTGTGGTAAAAGGGGGTGCAGGAGCCAGAAGAGGCTATTTCAACTGTTTCTGCAGCTCATTATAGCAGCCTAGTAAGACGGCCAGCTGCACATGTTCTGGAGTGGGGGGTATTCATCAAGCCTTGTTCTTGTGAACTGGATTAGCAGCTGGGAAATCACAGAGCAAAGTGCCTCCCTGGTAATTCCCAGCCGCCATTAAAGCAGCTTTTAAAATAAATTCTCCCTTTTAAAGAGCAATGCCAAGTAGTTAAAGGTTTGCACTTTCTGGGGCTGGCTCGGCCAGCCCTCTACCACACTGGGCTATGGCATTGCAGAGAAGGGGGTGAGGGACTGGGTTTAATTATCCTGGAAACCGGGAAGTGTTCTGGTGAGTTAAAAAATTAAAACATGTTGGTTTCATGTAGCTGAGACACTTGGAAGCATGGTTATATTGAAACAGGCTTTCTATTAAACTAGGAAGAGTTTTTTGTTAAAATCCAACATTATTTCGGCTGACGTTTTGAATACGTGATGGTGGGCTGTATGTTATATCAGACTAGTTCAGTATTAAAGTTTCTGTTAACCGTTTCTTTGCTGCTGCTCCTGAATGGCATTTATTTGTGAGGGTTTTGAAATCTCTAATATGAAAACTAATTTTTCTGTACCAGAGAAGCTGGTTGTGCATATTCTGTTCGTGTTTGCCTGGTAACATGAACATAACAAAAAACAAACAAACTTTGTAGCTACTCTCCTTCCCTCAAAACTCCCTGACCAAGTGTTTTTTTAAAAACTATTTTGGATCAGTGTAGTCCCTTTCTCATACTCCTGAAAATTCTCATACCAACTGCCTCCACTGCCTTTTCTTTTTTAAGGTGGCTTTAAGCTGGAGAGTATTTCAGTGGGAGAAAAACCTGGCATAGACTCTCAGAAGTTAGGTTTATATCTTGTCTATTTGATCATCCACTCTCTCTTCTTGGCAATGGAAGATTTTTATTTATTTAACTTTTACATTGCAGTACACCTGGGCTATATCTACACTACAAATCTCAGTTAAGTCAACTTAATGAGGTCTATTTAAAGTTGACTTAATTAGGCCCCATTTGTTTAAGTCAACTTTATGAAGTTTGTTTAAAGTTGACTTCATAAAGTCAACTTAAAGGATAGGAGTTAAGTCAGCTTAAGCAATGTGTCCAGGGCACATGACATCAGAGCCACATTGTGCAAGGTGCTGTGCAAATACAGAAAATGACTCTCCCTCCCCCCCTCCAAAAACTTGAATGTTTTAAAAAAAGTAGAAATTTTCCTGGTAGCAAAATGTTTCTTACTTGGAATTTTGAAGCAGAAATTGCTACAGACCACATAAGGAGGTCTTAAGTCGCCTCCACATTAAGCACACAGATTGGGCTGTGCTCATTTGTAGTATCACCACTAAGTGATGCACCTGAGACCTTGTCTGCTGGGAGGATTGGTTTGTCCTCGTTTCGATAACCAAGATATCTCCATGAGTGTAAACCCCAAGGGAAGTTGTATGCTTACCCCACTTGTAAGCAAAGGTAGGAATCACCGAAATATTGGAATTGTGGAATTGCTGTACTGGTGAGGCTAAAAGCTAGTCTTGGGAGTTTAGAAGACCTTGCCAAAAGTTTGCTAGCCAGGAGGCATTACAAAAGGCATGAAGGGGGGTTGAGAAACCTAGGGCTGCTTCTCTCCCTGGGATCATTTGCGTAATGTATTGAAGTTCGTACCAAGACGCTGTCTCAACCTTGCTGGGGAGCGGTGTGTGCCACATTGATTTCTGGCTACTTAAAAGTCTGATGAACACAAACTTATTCCTCTTTAGCTGCTGGAAGGAAGCTGTCAGGATCATCCAATGACCAGAGTCCTCTGCCACAGCAGCCAGGCGGGGAGCCAGCCTTTTCCCCAGCCACCGCGTGAAGAAAGACCTCTGCTACTGTATTTCTGCACAGCTTCTGCTTTTGCGTCCTCTTCCCCACGCGTAACAGCCGTGCATCTTGCTGTTGCTGCTCCTCATAACTTTTTCTGGCCTTTGCAGCTTTGGACTGGATGCAGCTCTTGATCATCTCGCTGCTGCCCATCGGGTTCTGAGTGGAACGGAGCTGAGTCTGAATTACTTAGCGTTGCCACATGACAGCAGTGGAGCTGTCTGAGTACTGATTGAGAAAAGCAGTAGCATTTATATGACTCTTCCAAGCTAATGGTGAACTATAGACCTGCGGAAAATGAACTAGTCACTGCACCATCCTACAGGATGAGAGTCCTTGCCCTATGGACTTAGCATGGCAGAAAGACCCAAGAGTGGGTAAAAGATGTGGGAAGGGAAATAATCACATACAAGGAGAGTGTGTATAGTGTGGTAGTAGACAGATGTCTTGTTTCACTTTTTCTTTTGCGCTGCACGCACTTGTTAATTCTGTACACAAACTCATCGGGATGAGAAGAAATTGTGAGAGAGAGGAAACTGGTGGAAAAAGGGGAAAAGAATCGAAACAGACAGAAAGGAGGAGCCTGGGCTGCTGAATGGGAGCAATGTTAGGATGCGATTCAGTGGCAACAGAGTGAGACTAGCCTAACCCAGAACAAACAAGGAGTCCTGTGGCACTTAGACTAACAAATTTATTTATCACCTGAGCTTTTGTGGGAGAAAATCCCACTTCGTCAGATGCTTTGAAAACAAAATGGGATTTTTCTCTGATGAAAGCTCATGCGATAAATAAATGTTAGTCTTTAAGTACCACAGGGCTCCTTGTTTGTTTTGCTGAACTAAACTAACACGGCTGCCCCTTTAGAACTAGCCTAACCCAGTACTTCCATGAACTGTACAGTCTTGTGTATACATCTTGTTACCATCTTGCTTTGATACCGTTTTTACGTGAACAGGTTGGCTGTGGGCAACCATAGCATGAATGGTGTAATGCCGTGCCTCTTCCAAGTTACAAACACGGAAACATAATAGTTAGAGAAAGAAAAGACTAATCGGGACAGTTAGTTCATTGGCACTCCGACTTGTCCGGGCTAACTACAATATAGCCCTCAAGGATTTGTTCCATAGATCAGTGGTTCTCAACCTTTTGCAGGTCGCAGCGCACGTGGTGGGATGTCATGACCCTACAGGACACACCAGCCCACTCACTCTAGGTTAACTCTAACCATCTCCCCGGCTCTCTGCGAAACACTTACCACTGTGTGGCAACCCACTGATGTGCCTGGACGCAGTGGCTGAGAATCACTGCAGTAGAGAATATCTTTGACAATGAGACTCCCATTGCATCCTTTTGGAGAAGGCCCTGGATTCAGGACACTTTGTGCCAAAATGTGTCTTAAATTTGTCATCCCTCCCCATCACGCAATCATTCTCCTCTCCACGCAGTGACTTGTTGACTTCTGTTCCCCTACCACACACACCACTTGTCATTTGGTACAATAGTCTTTAGTGGTGATATAGATCAGTGGTTTTTAAACCACGGGTCAGGACCTGGTACTGGGTCGTGGCACTCCCTGCTGCTGCCATCTAAAGGCTGGCATATGTTGCCCGAAGATGTAATTGCTGGGCATAAATGATTTTTTTTTCAACTGGGTCCCAAGAAAAAAGTTTGAGAGCTGCTGTCATAGGTTGTTGTTAACACTTAAGCCTTTTTGCCTATAAAAGTCAAGCTGCTTCACCAAGGGGGGAAACAGATTCCTCGTTTCTGTGGGTAGGGAATGGAGACGCAGAAGACATGTACCGTGACCAGGACACGTGACAAGGCGAGGGTGGAACTACAGCTAGAACCCGGGTGCAACTCCCAGTCCAATGCTCTGTGCACTGAATCACCGGTTTAGCCCTTGATCCGTTCCTCTGAAACAAATCCCTCGGACCTTTAGGCTTTTTTTGTTGCTTTTCGCTGAATTCCTCCTAATTCGTGGGCACCTCGCCAGCATAGAAAACATTATAAAAGGCACTTGTTCTTCAAGTTTCCTTCCAGTGCGGCACATTTACACAAATAGCAACCCCCTCTGCAAGTCATTCTGTGCTTCCCTGGCTATTTCTGAAGTATTTGTAGGATGCCTGGGGATTGGGATCGATGTCTTGCAAGGAGCCAAGTCCAATTTCATGGAGAGCCTTGAGCCTGAAACCTAGCCCTGTCTTCACATTTCACCATGTGTTTCTGTGAGGTGCTTCATCTGGCAAAACATAGCTATCATTCTTCTAAAATCCCTGTGCAATTTGTCCATCTCCTGAGAGGAAGTGGAAAAGAACCACACACAACAGATGTTTGTCACATCACTTGGGATTCCACTAGAAAGAGCAGTTATGGACACAGTGTAAAGATCCACTGAGCAAAGTTTTCAAATGTTAGATGTTTAAAACAATTAAGAGATGAAACCGTGTAGTAAAGAACCTGCCTTTTGAAGAAGCTCCAAAAGAGTAGCTGTGTTAATCTAGTTCAGCAACACAAATAAGGAGTCTGGTGGCACTTAAAGACTGACAAATTTATTTATCGCGTGAGCTTTTGTGTGAAAAAATCCCACTTTGTTAGACACTTGGAGAAGGGCAGATGAATGGGAGGAAAATAGATGCGGGGAAGTGTAAGTCACAGGATCAGGCCGGACTCTTACAGCAAATCAGTGCAGTTGCTCAGATTCAAGCAGTGGACAACAGCACGTAGGAGGGAGGTGAATTTGCTGCTGTCACTGTAGATGTGGCCTTATTTATCATCTTAGCAGAGGGAGCAAGAAGCAGCCTAACAAAATTCACGCACTGAATTGGAAGGTGACGCAAAGACTGGGGAGGGGAGAAGTAATACAAGCGGAGCTGAAGAACTTAGCATCATGAGTGAAACATACAAATGAGATTCACCGTGAAGAAATGTATATACAATTCCAAATGCACATATTTAGTAGGAAGGAGAAATTGAGGCAGCAGCGTTACTGGAGGAACAAGGATGTGACTGAACTGCAAGTCAAGTAGGAGTTTGCAGTCCAGCAATCCAGAAAAAGAGAGCAATTTTGAGCTGCAGCTGTAGAGACACAAGGGCTGTGATCAGGAGGCTAGAGCATGCCTCCATCTGTGCACATTACTTTGTGTAGGTGTGGGAAACTAAATGGCTGAAAGATTTTTCCATATTGGAATGAAAATGGAGAAGGAAAATCAAAAATAATTGAGGGTCTGAAGGAAAAATGGTTCATTCGAGGGGAAAGTCTGAAAGAAAATATATGTATAGATCTGGGGCTAAGAATTAATTAGAATGTTCTCAGGGAGATGTAGGAGTTATTTGATGGATAGGAAATGTTTCCAGATGTTCATGTTAACCTTTTCTGCTGTCCATTTATGCTCTGGAATATTTTCTCTTTGATGCAGGGAAAATGGCACAAGCCTCCGATATTGTGCTGTAACAGGACGGGACAAAGAGTGTGCGAATATTGGTTTCCAGGGAATGGTCTCCAGGCAGGTTATGGACTAGAGACTGTTAGGCATATTCCCTGTCTGATCTCTGTGGTTTGTTCAAACAGTCTCCTTTTTTTTTTTTTTAAATTAATTAATACAAGTGGTGAGATGGGATTCTTACTTTTTTTAAATGAATGTGTGTTTTATGATTATAGAATTATCCAAAGGAAGCCATTTGATCAGAAAATTACCCACAGAGGAGCATGCACAGTTTTAGCTAAACTGATTAACAAAATGCAGTAAGATACTTGATGGATCTTTCCTGAATGACGGGCTGGCAGAGCAACTGAAAACATGTGATAACTCTGGCCTTGGCTGCTGTGAGAGATGCAGCCTTGCCTGTGATAACATGCGGAAATCTCACACTCACTTTCCCCTGATGACCATACCAGTTAAGGAAGGCGCAGTGCGTTTTCCCCTGGAGCACTGCTAATAAATATCTAATCTAAAGCATCTCTGAGCAAGAAGAGGTTCATGTTCACACAGAAGGCTGTGCCGGTTGCTTGCGCGAGTACTCTGGGTAATTACTGTTGGGGTTCGGCAGCAGTATTTTGGGAAGGGAACTTCCTCTTTTGATTCTGGGAAGGGGAGAGGTGTTCTCTTGCATAATGAGCCTAGCAGAAACGTGTGCACAGCTTTTTTCCCTAGCTACAAAGGTAGCATCCACATACCATTACCAGCTGTTGTCTGGCAAACTTGGACATGCAATAGAAACCTGAGTTTATTGAATGCCCCAAGTATGATGATGCAGTTGTCTGTAAAGGGCCAAGTGCCTGCTCGGTTGCACATTGAGTTTGAAGTCTGTCGAATCTCCGAAGACTGCACTTGAGTGAAACTCAACTGAAGCTGCCGAGTTTTTGTTCTGGCTTCTTCTTGAAGTTGCCTGTGTCCCCTGTTGGCTGGAAAAGTGTGTCCGGGCTAGCCAAGATCAATCCATTCTGAGCACGGTTAAACAGGGAGATGTAACCCCTGAATTTTCTTTATGTTGGCCCACCTGTCATTGCATTTCTGGGGATGGCCAGGCTAGCTGGTCTTGTCTTATGTGATGGGGCTGCAGATGGCCTGGTTTGAGTTTTGTTGCTGAAATTATGCATGATTTTAACGACAGCACGAGGTGAGCAAAATATTTAACACCCTCTCCCTCCCAGGCACGTTGTTATTTCTGTGCTTTAGTGTGCAGCCAGAAGGACATGGGTTATGCCCTACCTGCTGATGCCACAGGACAGTGCAAGGGGAATGGGGGTAAAGTGCTGTTCACCAGCCGGGACTTGTTTCATCTCTGGCTGCAACTGGAGCCCCTTGTCCATACCACCTCCCTTCTGGACTTCTGATCTGGCACCCACCCCTGTGGTTTTGAGTCTGGATTGGATCTGAAGCCCAAAGGAACCCATCTTTCAGATCTGGGGTACGTATAGCCCAAGGCAGTGGAAATGCAAGACTTGGGCCCTGAGTTTTTAGAACAGCTCATGATATTTCAACCCCATCATCCCTATCTCTGCTTTGTCATTTAACTCACTCACCAACCACACATCTGAGCCAGCCTGGATGAGACCTGTCTCTTGGGCCCTCTCCTTCTCTTTTGCCTGTTTATGAAAATCTCATTGGCCAACAGCAGCTCCATGGGTCTGTCTGTAAAAGGCTAGTAAATGACACTAGGGTCCTGGCCAGTCTTCCCCCTCCCCACACACCATTCAGTTAGGTCAGTTCTGACGTTCAGGGCTGTGGTCTCGTCTACACTGGGAGTTAGACCAGTTTTCAGCACCAATGGCTGTCCTATAGGGTGCAGCCTCCCTCTGTGGCTGGAATGCTACCAGCACCCTGAAAGATAAGAAGAGCCATTTTTTAAAAATCCTTCAATAGCCGAGTGTTTTGAGAACTGCAGTGGGTCCATCCTTCTGGTGGGGAGAGCTGCAAGCTTGGCCAGGGCTGCAGATGTGGGGTACCCTGGTGGGGAGGAGGGAGCCTGGAACCAGGAGCCCCCACCAATACGCTGGGTTCCCTGGTGGCGGGGGGGAGCCCGGACCCAGGTGCGGGCCACCTGCAGGGTCCACCGGTGGCAGGAGATGACCTGGAGCCGTAAGGGGACAAAGAGTCACATGCAGCTCTGGAAGCCACAGATTGCAAACCCTGCTCCAGGCTGTCCCAAAATCATTTGCAGACAAAGGAATGTGCAAGAGAAAATACCCCAGCTGTTGTTAAGGGGCTGAGAAGACAACACTCTCTCTTTTCTGGAAGAGAAAGTTCAGCTTTTCTCAATGGCAGTGACCTACCCTTTTAGCTATAGTGCTCCATTAGAGAACATTTCATTCTCTTCCTCCCTGACATGCCCCAAAGTCGGGGTGAAAGCATGAGAAGTCTGGGAGCGCTGATCATTTCTGACTGATTAGAAGATTAGTGGGAAAATCCATTTGGTTAACTGCACGAATTGCAATTGAAACAAATTTCAAGCAGGGTGTTTTTTGTGGCCTCAGTGTGCAGCCATTGACTCTGGCTAGTGACCGCTCCCAACAAATTTTCCTAAAATACTTGAGAAAAAAACAGTCCAATATGCAGAGAAACATGTCCATATAATTTGGCATTTATTTATGTAGGTTGGGTTTGCTTTCTTTCTCTCTTTCTGACTCAGTAACAAAAATAAGGTGCAGTTCTGTTTTGCTGCCCCTGCTCCCCCCACCTCCACCTCCCTAGACTCCCTAATTACCTTCTGGACCCCACTGTTCTCCCCCCCATTGCCCTGGGCTCCTTTCTGTGGTCTCGCACCTCAACCTTGCCAGGCTCCTTGCCTCTTGGCCATGGGGCCCAGTGGGGCTGGTCCTGCTGAAATCTGGGAGTGGGGGAGGCTGAAGCCTGGGCCCCATTTACCCTGGGGAGGGGAGGCCTGAAGCCCAAGGTCCCCCAGCTGAAGTTGGAGAGGGGGAAGCAGAAGCATGGAGCCTGCTGTCCGAGCCTGCACCTGGAGGCACAGATGCACTTCCATAGAGCCCCGTGGCTGAAGCCGAGAGTTACGAGCGGACTGAAGCCTGCCCCGGAGTCCTGTGGCTGAAGGGAGGATGGACTGCCACTTCTTTGCCCACTTCATCTGTGCCCAAGAGCTTGTCTTGACTGCTTTCGAGAAACACTACTCCAGAGCGAATGTAAAATCTCTGCAAAATGGAAGTGGTGGTCTATCTGCTGCTGGTCCTCTGAGGATCAGCAGTGTTGGAGAGTGTGTGAATACTTATGTGCCACCTGTACATCTTCACCGGCAAGTCTTAGGAATGCTTCGATGTCCATTGGATCCCATTTGGTTCCTGGCACCAAGATGAATTGCCATTCGGCTGTCTTACATCTATTAATGAAGTTTGCAGAGTTTAAAAGGACATCATCCACTTGAAACTGAGTTCCTTTAGGAGTAAGTCACTTCTGTTATTACATCTGAGCCCTGATTGTAACATCTGATTTTCATCTATAATTTCAAAAGGGATAGCCGTGTTAGTCTAGTCCAGTAAGAAAACAACAAGGAGTTGTGTGGCACTTTAAGACTAACAGATTTATTTTTTGCAGGAGATTTCGTGGGAGAAGATCCCACTTCCTCAGATGCTTCGAAGACCCATCTTCGAAGCATCTGAGGAAGTGGGATCTTCTTGCACGAAAGCTCCTGCAAAAAATACATCTGTTAATCTATAATTTCACCTCCATTTGCCAATGTGTGAGAGCCCCACAGATAGAAAAGTGCTATGACGCTACAAGGAGGAATGGTCTTCTAGACAGTCCCAGAGGGGTAGCTGTGTTAGTCTGTATGCAGCAAAACCAATGAGAGTCCTGTGGCATCTTAAAGACGAACATTTCTTTGGGCATAAGCTTTCATGGGCTGCAACCCACTTTGTCAGATGCATGAAGTGGAAACTACAATTAGGAAGTATGTATACTTGCAAGGGTGAGAAACGTACAATTGGTTTGTGCTTGCTCTACCAAGTCAATTCAGTTAGGGCAGAGCGGGCCCATTCACAACAGTTAATTAGAAAGTGGGAATGTGGCAACAGGGACAATCACTCTTTCTCATGTGCTTGACCCTGCCAGCAGGTTCGGAGATTTGAGGATCTTGGGGGGCAGCCACTGCACCTGTGGGGTACGGGGTGGATTTGGGGTACACTTTATTAAAATGAGTATGGGGTAAGGTGAGCGGTGGTCAGTATATGTCGTGTTTGTCACAGTGGTTTTTTTGTAAAGTGTTGGGGGGTATCTAACTTTGCGGAGTGGGGGCAGGTTAGGGACCAATGGGGCTTTTCAACTAAGGTACTAGCACTATCACCCTACTCACTAAAAGGTGCTTTAGTACACTATAGGAAAAAGGGGGTACAATACAAAATGGAAGCAGGTGGGGGAGCAGGAGTTCAAAGGCTGGGGGACACAAAGAAGGAGAGAGGTAAGTGGGGGGGGGTCTAGGGACAGTGGGATGGGGATGCACGGGAGAGCTGGGGGCAATTGGGGAAGCAGGTGGAGATTGGATAGTTGCAGGGGAGACGGGGGTCGAGCAACAGGTCCGGGGTTTGAGGGAGAGGCTGAGAAGGGGGGTTGAGTGGGAATGGCGGGAGGGAGGCACACGTGGGAGTTGGGGCAGGGGAAACTGAGGCACGCGGGGGGGCGTTCAAGAAATAAAGAAGGGACAAGTAAAGTTTAAGAAGAAAAAGTTTATTTAAGTTGGGGAGGTTACAGAGGGGAGGGCAAAGGCAACTTAACCAAACAATTCTATAAGCTACCAACCAAAGGAAACAATCTTAACAGCTAACTTAAGACTTCTAAGGCTACCAATTAACTCTATACAATGTTGCAAAACACAATACTCTTAAAGCAAGTTCAAACAACCCAGAAGGAAAAGGGATACACTGAGTGAAACACAGTAGCAAGAGGCAATTGCAGACACGGGGAGCTGCTAACATACACACTGAAGTGGAAAATAAACTCAAAGACACCCACACACACAAGCCTGTAAAGCTGGGGAAAGCAGTTTTGCAGCAGCAGTAAAGAAATAGAATAACTTTTTTCTTAGAGAAAGGTTGCAGGGCAGACTCTTACCACTCCTAGCAGCAAGGGGAACAGCATTACAGGCTGGAGGAGACTCGTAATCGGCCGACAGTAACTCGTGGGGGTAACTCGTGGATACGCTCTAGGGGGAACTCGTGAGCGGAGGAGGCAGCTTCTGGTTGATCAGGCCAGGAGAGATGTTGAAAGCGGTCCTGCCTAGCACCCCAGAACCTCAGCTTTTAAAGACTATTTCCCGCCTTTCCCTGATTACAGGGAATGTGGGGAAAAATGGGGGTATGAGTCATGTCCTGCAGAGCCTTGCAGTTAGGCAGAGCCCACCTACACCAAGCCCTGCAAAACAATGGGCCCCCAGGGTGGTAACGGCCATCCAGTTGAGTTCAAGGGGGCCATCTAGTTAAGGTGAAGGAGCCATTGTTCACTTCACACGTTCTACGTACTTTAATGATGGCCCGGGAGGGGCGGCCATCAAAGTAACAGTTATGAGTCACAGACAGTGCTAACCATTCCAAGTCCCTGTTCAGCCCCAGTCTGACTGGGTCAAATTTGCAGAAGAGTTCCAGCTCTGCAGTTGCACGCTGAAGTCTGTTTTTGAAGGTGCTTTTGTTGTTGTTGTTGTTGTTGTTGAACTCTAGGAATTTTCTAGTTTGCTACAGAGTGTCCAGGAAGACTGAGTTGCTTTCCTGCTGCTTTATGGATTTTGCCGTTCTTCTGTATAGTGTGAAATGCCTAGGGTAAGCACAGCAGGGAGGAAATGTGTGTTTTCTATTAACCTCTGTCAGATGTTACCTTAAGTGTTGCTTATAACAATAAGTTAAAGAAAAATTGAGATAGAAATGTGACTGCTTTTTCAGAACAGCAATGCCACTGATATATACACCCACCCACCCGTTTTATTGGGGTTTTCAAGTTCATCATGGAGTTGGTGGAGTTTTTTATGTGTCTAATAAAACTGACTGGTGAGAAGGATACCTTTTAATACCCTTGAAGTTTGAGATATGGTGGCCAGATAGCTAAAGTGTGTGTGGAAGGGGTTGGAGGTGGGTGTGTAGGAGAGCTGGTTCAACAAAGAATAATTTTTCCTTTGAGGGTGAATATTAACAAAACAAAGCAGAGTAAGCGGAGCTCTTATCCTTTATTGTAAGCATATTTTAAAGTGTGTGTGTGTGTGTGTGTGTGTGTGTGTGTGTGTGTGTGTGTGTGTTTAAATGGTTTTAAATACCAGTCTCTAAAGTAATTCACTCAGGTGAATCTGGCTGGTAAGAGCTCAGGTGAAGGTCTCTCTCTTCTGTCACTCAGTCATTTAATGCTCTACCTTTTGCTTGACTTCACTTAACATAATCCATTAATAGATGTGAAAAAGTCATGTCTGACTCTCAAGATGCTGTGAAGCTTGGACCACTAACACCTAGAGATTTTTTTTGTGGAAATTCTTTTATTTTTCTTTTGGAAAATAAGATATTTGAGAACAAAATTGTTTATGGAAAAAACTGTCAAGTTTCAAAACAACTTTTTGGATAAACAATTATTTTGAAATTTTTATTTGGAGTTATTCTTTCTGACTGCTTTGGGGAGGCATGGGGGAATGACCTGAAAATGGGCCAAGAAGCCCACTTATTTTCTTAGGTTCTTGTAGAAGATCTGGAATTCCTTGTTGGGGGGAATTTTTGGAAAGGAGATTTTTTCTCATGGATAACTTCTGTGGAAAAATCCCAGTTTCATGTCCAGGTCTACTACAACTCACTCTTAGGACCTAAATCTTGTATTAAAAACCATGACTAAACATCTTTTCATCCTTTGTCAGAAATGCTGATAGATTTTCTATCCTGAAACATTGTCATCCTGTGTGCAATCATGATAGGAGAGAACAGTTTTGGAGGTTAAAGGGAAGCAGCAGAACAATGTGTCTCACGAAGGCTAAGCCATGTTAACCCCAAGCTATGCTAAGAGTTATTCCAAAAATGAACCTGGTTACAATAAATTGGGGAGAGTTTTTTCCATTTATTTTTTAGTCCAGGTGCAGAACATCCTGTGAATAAATATTTAAAAAAAAATGCTTGCATCACTGATGTATTCTTGATGCCAGGAGAGTTCTAAAAATTAGTAAGGTATGCACAAACCAGGTGAGAAAAATATTAGGCTGGTTGGTCAAAAATAGGCAGCATAAATAAATTTATTAAAACAAAAGGGGCTGGGAATATCCATGGCTTCATTTATTAGATAGTTTAAAAACTGGTGATGTGGAAGCTGCCTTTCCTCTTGGTCTTGACTTTGTGCTTGTTCATCCAGAACCATGGAAGTATTCTGGGCTGAAGGACTGTCTATAATAGGATGCCAGGGTTATCACACTGAAACCTGAAATGTTTGCATTCATGTCAAGTAATGCAGATAGCTAAAAACACTGTTGACTGTTCTTGTTCAAAATGTGCCAAGATTTAGTCACCTCTGGGGATTGTGGTCTGTTACCATCAAATTCTTAAGTTTTCAGCCATTGTCATCTTTTTTTACATGAGTTTATGACTTAAACGTGTGTGACATCATGAGCTTTCTGCTACTAGTGTGGAACATAAAGGTGTAGCATGGTGTCTGTAACGTTGCCACACCTTCACAAATATACATATTTTTATTCATTAAGCATGTAGGCCTTATTGGTCCTTACCACTGGAGGAAGGTCTCTGTGTACTGTACTGACGTAGTAACTAATATCTTTATCTTCTTTCTTGCCACATCCCTGTTTGTAGTTGGCAACTTTTATAGACTTCCTCTAAGACTCAGGTCTGTAATGTAGCTTGTGCAAATTGATCTCTGTAAGGGGTGGATAAAATTGGCTCACAGCTAGATGCCAGCAATTTTACTTTTGGTCGCCGGAGAATGCTCCTCCATTACATTTCTTCAGTGAGGCTAGGTGATGGGCTAGTAAAACTGGTCATCATGGCAACCAGAAACATAAGTTTGTTGAGGCCTGCTGTAAGGTCTGCTGATATCTAGGCCAGGTACCAAATCTTTTGGTCTGCCTCTTGGTCATCTTTCCACGATCATTGCAAGGGCCATCCTATGAGTGTACCACCCAGTCTGCGCTATAACTGTTGTTCCTATAAATCTCTTTGTTCATCTTTTGTGCCCCGTGCCAGCCCCTCAGTGATGCACTGTTGTTGGCATCCTGTTGTAACAGAGGTCCAGAATTTCCTTGAAAGATGTAGGAAAAATCTAACTTGCTGGAAATTTCCTTTTTCTAGTGGTAGGACAGCACAAGAGCCTTACAATGGACCTTACCAGTGCTTGGAGCTCAATGGCAACAGAACCAGACCTGTCTAGCAAGGCAGGCTTGGAGTGGCCACGCTTACAGCGATCTAGCCAGTTTGAAATAGCTTTAGGAAGCAGCTTTGTAATCAAGTCCTTTAAGCTTTAATTCATAGGTTAGTGAAGCAATAATTTCGTATTATCTCTTCCCACTGCAGAGCAACTTCAAGTTTTGACCCTGGCTACTGCAAGAGGCAAGTAAGAGGAAACATGTTTGTAAGGAAAATGGAAGAGTGCATGACAAATCTAGCTCTTCTAACTGTAAACCCTGCACCATGGAGGTTGGTTTTGTGAGCTCCCATTAGGAGAAAGGAAGGCTTGGCAAGCATATGGGAAAATTTACCATAAAGTGCCTTATAGGTAGCTGCAAAATATCTGGATGTTCAGTCTGACGTGTTTTGCTATAGAGGCAGGCTTTGATGAATCATTTGGCTCTTTGCTGGCCACTGAAATGTTTCTGCAACTTCTCTTACAGTAAGATTGATGTGACCTTCCTTTCAAGGTGATGGTAAGTCAGCAAGGGAACGCTCTATTTGAGATCTGTTGAGGAATAGGCTTTCTGCAAACCGTAGCTAGTTTCCTGGGAAATTTCTCAGGACTTGGCAGCTGAGCAGTACAGGGGTTTTCACATAGGAACCAAAAATATTGTTGTCAGAGCAGAACTTCCCTCTTTAAATCCAGGGTCAGCTCCCTCAAAAATCAGACTATTGACGAACAAACTAGAGTATTAAAAGCTTTGGTTTTTTTGGAACTTTTGGATTGCAGAGTTTCAGGCAGTGCCAAAAAGATTTTTGTTTTATTTACTTTGCAGGCCAAAAATATAATTCAGTGCAGTGAAATAAGGAAGCTGGAGCTCTCCTACTGATCTACCAGAGTATGCAAGCTGGGCTGTTTGTTTTACTGTCACCCTTAAAAATGACTATCCAAACAATCCCTTATATTAGTGCAGTGGCAGGGCTGAGAAATCAGATGTCCAGAAATCAAGAAATGCAGCATTAAAATTGAAATCTCTGCCTTAGTTCTGTCTCCTCTGTACTTTTAAACTACGGTTTCAGTGTTATGGTACCCATATTGGTCACAGCCTAGGAGAGTGGCAAGGTGGCTGAGGTAATATGTTAGACCAGTGGTCTCAAACTCATGGCCTGACAGCCGCATGCGGCCCCTAAAGTTATTTCTTATGGCCTGCAACGGCACTGTTGCTGTCAGTATTTGCAATACCATTGTATAAAGAGTTTTTAGTGGTGCGGCCCTTGGGGTGACGTACTAGTCCTCATGTGGCCCTTGTGGTGATGTGAGTTTGAGACTCCTGTATTAGATAGACTTCTGGCGGTCGAAGACAAGTTTTCAAACTCTACAGAGTTCTTGTTCAGGTCCGGAAGAAAAGCTCTGCGTAGCTCAAAAACTTCTCTTTCTCCAACAGAAGTTGATCCAAAAAAAGAAATTTTAATCCTGTGGCACTTAAAGACTAACACATTTATTTACTGCATGAGCTTTCTTGGGAGAAAATCCTACTTTGTCAGATGCTATGAAGATGGGGGAACTTACAGAATTCACCTTGCCTCTTTTTTTAAAATCTGCATCTCTCCGTCATTACAAATATGCTGGTGACTATGATACAGAATGGCACAAACTGGTTCTTCAGACCTGGTTAATTTTGTAGATCTCACTGAAACTTCAAGCCAATAGAAGGCTGAAGTAATCTGGTTGAGTAGCTTTCTTTAAAGTTTAGAATGGGAAACAAACTTATGTTCAAAACTCTCATTTTCTTTGAATTGTTTCTAAAAAAGAATGAAGCTTTCAGCTTGCTGTTGTCATATGTTCTTGGCTTAGAAACCCACTTAAGAACTACCTGATTTGAAGACTGTGAGCCAAAAAGGCATATTTCAGGGGGCTTATGCCAGACAGGATTTAGAAAGTTTCCTCATTCAGATAAATCAACTTGCATGTCTAAAAGTTAGTCTGTCAAATACTGCACCCTTGAAAATTGAGACACTTTTGTTTAGGTGCCTAAATATGAATTTTAGAGCCTAACTTTTAGAGACTAGTTATAGTTTTCAAAAGTACCTGAGTCTTATTAACCTCCCAAGGGGATTTAAAATGGGATTTGGGTTCTCTAAGGCAGTTTTGAAAATTTTACACAAGCTTTGAAAAGTTTTTGCTTTGAGGATCAAAGCTACCTGTTAAACCTTTTTTTAAGCACTCTTTTTCTAATGTGATTATTGTCATTTGTTTTGCAGGCAAGGACAGCCTTTTCTTGGAAAAAGGGATCTTTAATTTGAATTTCCGTTTCCCGCTTCCTTAGAAAATAAACCATTTCTAAGATTTCCTCTCAAAAGCTGTGTATCTTGCCCATTTTTACTAATGTGTTCTTCTGATGTCTTTAACAGATTTTTGTGTGGGGGTTTGTAATTCCTTTGCCTTGCATGTTGCCAAGATCCAAAGGGGTAGCCGTGTTAGTCTAGTTCAGTAAAACAAGCAAACAAGGACTCCTGTGGCACTTAGACTAACTAACAAATTTATAATAAATTTTTATAATAAATTTGTTAGTCTTTAAATGCCACAGGAGTCCTTGTTTGTTCGTAATTTCTTTGCCATCTATTCTGATTACAGCTTTTTAAAAATATCAAATGGCAAATACAAGTAAGGTAATACTGTGAACAGATGAATTGGGAAACTGATTCCCAGAGTCAGTTAATGTGTGTGGTCATGCATCTAACTTTATAGCTGCGACGCAGGTAAAGTTCATCTTTGTTACAGGTCTTTGAGTCCTGGTCTAGGACCATTAGGCTGAATTTGCAAGTCAAACTTTTCTTTGCATCAGCTAGTGGGTTCACTCTGTGTTTTTTCAAACTCGTGTTATAGCTGAATGGTAGTTGGCACTTGGCGTTAGCTGTTAAAACCAGCATCAGATAAGGTTAGCGGTAAAACTCCAAGGGCAGAATGAAAGAGCGTTAACTGAACTAAGTGGTGATAATTTTGTTGTTATGTTTATTTTACTGGAGCGTACAGGTCAAGGACCAGTGTTTTATAGGCATTTCTGACAGCAGAGGAATCTGCCTTGGTTACCAGCTGTTGGCACAACTCCTGGTTCTTGTCCTTATGGACACAAGCCTGTAGGATTTGCCTGGGGCAAAGGGAGCTCTGACGGGTAAGGAAAAGAAGTTCCAGGAATGGGGGTCTGCGGCTGGCAGGTGAATCCGTGCGGTTCGGTCAGTGGGCAGCTAAACAGCTGGGGTTCCCTTGCTTGTGCTTTAAAGTCTTTGTCTCCCCTTGCCCCACCTCCCAGATTTCACGCAGCAGAGAAAAGGAGCAAGTTTTTTTTGACAAGTATTTTCATTCCTCTCCACCAGAGTGAAAGCTAGCGGGGCCGGTGTCTGTGCACATCTACTCTTCCTGAGCGTGGGGGCAGCTTTCACCAAAGTGATGTTTCACAGTCCTCTCTGGTGTCTGCTGTTGGGAAGGAGGACACAACCTCTTGTGGAAAACTAGTGTTTCACATTTGGCAATGCTTTTCTCCTGGGAGGGGGCGTTCTAGTTTATTCAGGGGTGGCCAAACTTATGGAACTCGAGCCACACAAGTTGGTTATTAAACCTTCGAGAGCTGCACTGAGGCATATAGCCACATACTTTTACCTACAAAATTCATTTGTGGATGTTCTTCTGCAAGCCATGCTTTCTCATTCAAGAGCCACATGTGGCTCTCGAGCCACAGTTTGGTCACGCCTGGTTTATAGGAAACACTTCAGTGTTACTGTATAATGTGGAGTTACAAAGGGGTAGCTGTGTTCGTCTAGTTCAGCAAAAAGAACAGAGAGTCAGGTGGCACTTTTAAGGACTAACAGATTTATTTATCACATGAGCTTTTTTGGGAGAAAATCCCACTTCATCAGATGAAAGCTCATGCATAAAATAAACTTTTTAGACTTTAAAAGTGCCGCAGGGCTCTCTGTTTGTTCTGTATGATGTGAGATACAGATAGTGTTATGGAGGTGGATGCACGCCACAGCTTACAGGTATTTCGCAGAGACTGAACACATGGTTATATGTCTAATACATATTTTAACGCTAACACCCAGGTAAGCCAAGCTGGTTTCCAGCCATGCATTTGTCAGAGTTCAGTGATGTGTAGGTATCTTGGCGTGACCTGGCACATGGTGTCAGTCGTGGACTCTCTGTCCATAGGAAAGTCACTTTCTCTCTGTGCCTCTCTCTCTTCCATGTCTGTAAAATGGGGATAATGCTTGACTGCATTTGTAAACTGTGACTTACATATGCAAAATACTGTATGCTGTGAGCACTGGACATTGCTGATATGCAGTGAGTGAGCCACAGAACAAGAATTGCTATAGTCATAAGAAGCCATCATTAACTTTCAGGCTACCTGACCTCTTCTTGGGGGTTGCCCTCTAGTCACCTTCAGCTCTCTGCCTGTAGCAGCCTCAGCTGGGACTGACCAAAGCTGAAATGCAGAGTGGCAGAGCTATTGAGCTCTGCAAAGGGATCGTCAAACGCAGTGGTGGTTAGGAAGCTGAAGGGACAGGCCCACAAGTGGGATGTGAACCAAAGACTATGAGTAGAGGGAGCTGAAAAAAGAAAATAGAGGGGTTATCCTTTCCAGGGCCTCAACAGGGGATGGAGACAATGGCTCTCATCTCTCAAACCAGCAGTCTTGGTCCTTGTCTTGTCTGATTGCTGCTGGGTTAGATTGGAAAGTTGAGCTGTCACATCCTGGGACAACCATCCAAGCTCCGTCAACACACTGACTGCTGCTCTTTCGGAGCATGAGGCCAAGGCAGGGTGTTGCACTCATCTAGTGCGGACGATGAAATTCTGCTTCAAGTTCTTGGTCTTTTGAGGAGGGCGGAAGCTCAGGGTGCAGCCCCCACACTAAATGCCTCCAGGGTCAGTTAGAGGGTTGTACAATGAGTCAGGATAGAAACTGTCCTTTGTAGGCAGGTAAACTTTATTCTTCCTCTTCTTCGGGTTTTTTGTCACTTTTAATGTCAGTTAGTGGGTAAACATGTGTCCTCTTTCCCCGTCCCGCACCCTTCTTTCCCCTATTTCTTTCTGTGACTCCAATGCCACATGTTACAAAGAAATATCCGGGACTTGCGTAGGCATGCCCTGATGAGCATGGTTCCACTGTGATTGCCCTTTTCCTGATATTTCCCTGAAAAGGGCAGTGTGGCATATTCTGAAAGCTAAGAACTTGTTGGGTGTCATGGACATTGTCAGATGTACGTGTGGAAAATATTTGAAGAGTTGTCTAACAATTAGAATGGTATATTCCAAAAGCTGGTGGAGGTGAAACTGGCCATCGGAGACAGGGTGGTTCTTCAAGCTTATGCCATCCAGAGAAAAGAGTTGACGACTTTCAGCCTAACCAAGTGTTGACAGTCGGGCTTGGCCTTTTGCAAAGTACAGAAAAGCCCAAGAAAAAGATCTTAACTAGGGGGCCATGTTGGGCAAATGAAGTTACTATTGTTAAACAACAAAAAACTTGGACCCATATAATAGAAGAAACAAGGGCGTGGTGGAATCTCCATCTCTGGAAACTTTTAAGACCTGATTAGATAAAACCCTGGCTGGGATGATTTAGTGGGATTTGGACTAGATGACCTCCTGAGGTCACGTCCAGCCCTAATAGTCTATGAAATGGAATTCCTTATGGCGGTAACACTATGCCGACGGGAGCGTCTCCTGAGAAGGGATCCTAGCTCTTAACTGGACTGACCATTGGGTGAGAGAGACCTTCTTGCATCGAAAAGGAACTTGTTAATAAGTACAGGCGCTGGAGGACATTTTACATTTTTTCTTTTGTCTGTGACCATACGGTATGTTTCCAGTCCTCATGCTGGCTTCTATGGGAATCTTTATCAAGCTTTGTCCAATAAACTTCTGCTTGTTTTACTTTAGACATGATAAGTGCCATGGGTTAGAAGGGAGAAGGTTGTTCTGGGATGATGCTAGTGAACTGGAGGAACTGCCCACATGGAGACAGCAAGCGTGCATGTATAGCGAGTGTCCAGAAATTGAGGGAGTGGGCACTCGAGTGTGACCAAGTGGGTTTTAGAGGGACGTTGGGAAGGACCTGCATCCCAAATCAGACCACAGCTCTGGGAGCTGTCTCCATGGATTTTGCCCCAAGTTCTCTGCTCTGCCCCAAATACTCCTCTGGGGAGACTAAAGGCAGAGGTGTGCAAATTGCCTTCCGGCAGAGGGACACATGGGGCTTTTAGAGCTAGGAGGGGTGAGGGGATGCAATTTTATTGCCAGCAGCCAGTAATTTTGGACAGGTTTCCCCCGGTGGGCACAGGCCAGGGTTCTTCAATGGCAAACAGGTGCCAGTGACTCACTCTGCACCTCTGGAGTAATCTCCAAAGCGTCAGCCTTGTCCACCCTCCTTTCCTTTTCTCTCCGTCTTCCAGTCATATTCCAGCTGCATTTCTTTCCCTGCAGTCCTTACCACTATTTTCTCCATCCCCTTCCCCACTCCATCCCTTTCACGATCAGCAGTTCAGTCTTTACTGTTGACAGCAGTGACGTTTAAGTTGATGCTCCAGTGGGATTGATCACAGATTGAGGAGGGCCACCCCTCCAAGCTCGGCTGTGTCTGTATGCTCAGAAAGGCAACACTGCAACAGCGGCTTCCTCAGTGGTCACTTTGGAAGGCTTTTTTCATAGCCATGAAGGTTAGAAACCTTTTTTAAATGAGAGTGGAGAGGCTCTACAATGAAAATATTATGCAGGCCGTTCTGATACCTCAGGCGGACCAGATGCTGCCTGCCAGCCCTGGGTATGGTCCCCCAGCCCCTTAGAAGAAGAGCTGTGTCCATGCAAGCTGAACTGGTGTGGAGCAAGAGTTAATCCAGGTGGAGTTTTGCCTGCATTAGGGTTTGTGCTGGTCTAATGACACCAGTTTTAAAATCACGTCAGAGAAATCGGTGCAACATCTCTGGTTTAGATGAGGCCGAAGAAGAAACGGGTTCTAACTCTTTTGGAAGATGAGAGGCAGAGGTGCTCAATTCCTGTCTCCCTGCAGTACTGCATTGCGGATAGGCAGGAGTTTTGTCAAGGCTAAAAAGTTTTTCCTCTTGTGTTCATGACATGCTCTTTTTCCAGATGTGGACAGCAGCCCCTCCATGTTTCTGAGCGAGAGGAGAGTTTTCACTGAGTAATGGGGCAAGGTGTAAGCAAGGGGCAAGTATGAGAGAGCCGTAATTATCTGATTTTGGGTTTTGGAGCCTACTTCCCTGCGCATGGCCTGTGAACACCAAACCCCTTCACGGTGCATCTGTTTCCTTAAGGTTCTTGTTGCATGCTCATCATGGTGGCATTTCAGTGCATAAAAAGGTCTTGATTCAATGAAGTCTGTCGGCAGTCCCGTTGGTTACAGAAGGAGAAGGTTGCCCAGTGGCTGGGGTGCTAACGTCGAATCAGGTAACCTGGTGTCAGTTCCCTCCTCTGGTGCAGGCTTCCTGGGTGGCCTTGGGCATGTCCTGTATGTGCTGCAAACAAAAAACCCGCAGCACTGAGTTTCAGAGCCTAAGTTAACCAACCTGACTCACAGGGCTTGGCTGTAGGGTGAAAAATAGTAGTGTAGGTGTTTCTGCTCAGGTTTGGAGCCCAAGCTCTGAGAGCTACATGTCACCCTGGTGTGTCTCGGAGTATCGGCTCCAGTGGGTCTTTTATTTAGTGTCTGCAAAACGGGGATATAATAGTACATGCTTGTCCGGGTGGGGGTATTGGAGGGTTAAATGCACTGTTGCATTCTGTGATACAGTGATACCTGGGGCTATACTTCATGTAGGTTCACCAAGACACTCCCATGTTTAAGCGCTTTGATGAATCATGGCTTACCTGCTATGTCTAGCAATGGTTAAAGCAACTTGAACTGTAAGGGGAATGGAGAAGAAATGGGGCAGCTTCCCCCACTTACTTCAGTCACTGGTGATTTACATCTGCCTCGTGGGATGGCAGTTTTTTCAAATCTTTACTTTGGAGGGAGGCGGGGATGTGTCTTTGAGAGCTCTAAGCTTCCTGGGTGGCTGTAGGAACTGCGAATTGAATATGTGCATAAGTAAAACTTCACTGAAAAGCTGCTGCACATCCGGTAAGTGAGGAAGGCGTGCTAACAAATACAGATGGGATGCTAACAAATACAGATGGGATGTAATAGCTCTGACAGCTGGATAATCAGAGGAGTTGCTCTCTGAAATGAGGGTGATGCAATTCTTTCCTGAGGTTTGTGCTAAAAGTGCTAGGAAAGAGCTTTATATCACACTAGTACCTAACAGCCCCAATGGAGATCCATGCCTGTTGTGCTGGTTGCTGCACATACCTATAGGTCATGTTTACGCTAGTAAGAAGGTGTATTTTAATGTATGTCTGAGGGGTAGACAAGGCAAATTGTCACTTAAAGATGTTAGTCAAGGTATCCGCTTTCCCCAGTCTTTTCCAGTTATAGTGGTCTTGGGTGTCAGTTGTCACAATGGCTGATTTTAAAAAAAGGTTGATGAGAATATTCTCCTAAGAAGGGTGGTGTCCCTGGAAGTAGGATTTCCATGCTTAATATACAGAAAACCAAGTTGCTGCTGGGGTTCTCCTGTGTAAGAGATCTGTTTACTACTCTACTTAAGTGGGTTGCAAAGTTTAAAAGGTAATGTAGGACCTCTGTAATAATAGCTCTGTTTTCTGTTCTTTGCAGATGTGAATCGTGGGTAGTGCCTGAGAAGACCAGATCCAGAATAGAAGCCATTAAATGGAGATGAAATTGCTTAGACCAGCGAGTGGATCTGTTTGGGTGTACAAGGACATTCATATTGAATTAGGTAGGGCATGGATCTCCTTGTTGTTTTTCCTTACATGGAAAGATTATGCTATGACGATCTTTATTTCTAATAGCTTTTAGGTTGGACTACATACATAGAAAGACCATCATTTTCTGGTTGATTTCACCTTTACCTTGTCATGTGTTAGTGCACTGCTGCAATATTTGAGTTGCAAATATGGCTGGGCAATTTATGTTTAGTTAGGTAACAAAAATAACACCCTTCCCATCAGTATTTTACAAACACTGCTGTTGAAAAGCTTTCTATTACACTAAGGTCTGGTCTCAATGCGCTCGTATCTATTTATCTCTTTTCACTAGGGGCGTGGTCCGTCCCCCCCTTCCAAAATAGACTGACCTAGCCCTGGAGGCAGTGATATGGGTGGAAAGACACTGTAAACTTGTGCAGTTTTAGTCACCTTCTCATATAGGACTAGTTATGCTACTGGCAATCATGTTAATAGGGGAGAAGCCACACTAGGGCATTGTAGTGCGTTAACTGTACTAAGTGCGAGGATGGTGCGTGGTCCTTCCATGAGTGCAGGGGACTGAACTCAATGACCCTTCATGGTCTCTTCCACTTTCTGTGATTCTAAGTGTGTACCAGTACAGTTGAAACAATATAGTAATTCCATAAAGAGCCTTAGGGTGTCATCTTCACTGACAGTGGCGAATTTGCCAGCGTCAGGTCGATTTACGCAGATGGATTGAGCAGAAGCGAAGATCCACTCAACTGATCCAGAAGTCGATTAAGGAAGACCACCACCAAAAACTGTAGCGCTGCATCGGTGGCCATGGAGTTCCTGTTGGTACAGCATAGCAGAGACAGCGTGCAGAAGAGAATTTAGGAAGTCAACCTAAGTAATGCTGCGTAGCTTGCGTAACTCTCATTGATTCCCTCTGGATTTCTGGGAGAGTATAGACCAGACCTTTGTAACTTGAACAGTCTCCCTGTGGTGTGTTTCAGGTGCCTGGGTGGCTGCCACTGTATTCATTCACACATCATAATAGCCTCTGAAGCTGAGTCAGGCAAGCTTGATGGTGCTGGGGGTTATGAACTCTAGTCTCAGCCAGATCCAGCAGCCTCACCCTTAAGAACAGAGCACCATAGGTTCCCAGGCCAGAAGGAACCCCTGTGATCCTCTAGCTTGACTTGCTGCATAACACAGGCCTGAAAACTGTCCCCAAACAATTCCTAAGTCGCATCTTCTTTAAAAAAATGTTCAGTCTTTATTTAAAAATGGTCAGTGATGGAGAATCGACTGTCACGAGGCACTGGAACAATACGCCAGGTTGATTGTTCTCACCAGTTAAAATTTTGCACACTTCTAGCTTGCATTTTACCAGAGAAAAGGCCATTTCCATGACTCAGCTCCTATGCACAAGATGCTGAGGAAGGCAGAAAGGGTGTTTTTGGTTTAGCGTTAGCCCAGGTGGTGTTGTAAACCCTCTCTCTTCCACACGTACAACCTCCCACCTGAGTTTGGCACTTTGAGCCCAGATGAGCTGGCTGATTCGAGCTACAGCCTGGGTTCTGCTTTCATTCGGGTTGGTAGCCTACCCCCTTCGCAGTGGGAACACAAGCTAAATCACTTTGCTGCTGTTCCGTGCTTTCCCACGATTGCGCCATGTGCCCAGAGGGGGAGACGAGTTCCCAGGGAAAGGATTATGGAGCAATTTGGGTTACCGCAGCCCAAAGAGCCCTAGAAGCCAACCCACATGCCATGTTAATTCTACCACAAAGACCTACCCAAACAAGGTCATTGTCTCAGGCTTGCGTGATCCCATTCCTACAGAGAGCGCTCATGTTCTGATGCACAGTTGAGTGTTTCTTGTCCTTTCTAGCAGTGGTTGGTGGAGCGCATATCTTTTAACCACTTCATTATGACAAAGCTCCTACATCATAAGTGGCCACCTTAAGGTACTACATAGATGCAGATGTTACCTCAACACACACTGGCTGTAGCTCTGCCCATCCCAGATTGCTCACTGCTCCCTTTGAGAGCCTAGACCTTTCCAAACTCAGCATGTGTTAGTGAATAAGAGGCTAGGGTTTTTGAAAGAATTGTTGCTCCCTTTTGGATACCTAAATGAAATGGCCTGGCTCTCATACACAATGCTGGAGTCCTGAGCTTGTATGGAAAATCTGGTATGTAATCTATAGCTTAAATCAGCCTCTGTACTGGATGGAGAGTAGCTACTATAGCAGCATTTTAAAAAAGACATCAGAGGCAATACTGGCATTAAAAGGCCAGTGAACCCTACTTTGGTACCAGGCAGACTGATTGAAACTAGTAAAGAACAGCATTATCAGACACGCAGATAAGCCATGACATGCTGAGGAAGAGTCAGCACAGCTGTTGTAGAGGAAAATACATGCCTCAGTCTATCAGAATTGTTTGTGTGTGTCAACAGGCATCTGGATAAGGGTGGATATAATGAACCTGGAATTTCAGACAGCCTTTGGCACGGTCCCTCAGCAGAGGCTCTTAAGTGGAATAAGTAGGCATGAGATAAGAAGGAAGGTCCTCTCCTGGAGTCAGCATTGAGATGGGAAAGTTAGCAGACAATGTAAAACTACTCAAGATAGTTAAGTCCAAAGCTGACTATGAAGAATTACAAAGGGAGCTCATTAAACTGGGTGGTTGGGCAGCAACATGGCAGATGAAATTCAGTGCTGATAAATGCAAAGTAATGCTCATTGGAAAATGCAGTCCCAACTATACATGCAAAATGATGGGATCTAAATTAACTGTTACCACTCAAGAAAGAGATCTTGGAGTCGTCATGCAGGGTTCTCTGAAAACATCTGCTCAATGTGCAGCCACAGACCAAAAAAAAAAAAAACCTAACAATTTTAAAAGGAACCCTCAGGAAAGTGATAGACAATAAGGTAGAAAATATCATAATGCTGCTATATAAATCCCTGGTATGCCCACATCTTGAATAAAGCATGCAGTTCTGGTTCCCCATCTGGAGAATGACATATTAGCGTTGGGGAGAGATTAAAAAGTCTGGGATTGTGCATCTCAGAATAGAGATGACTGAAGGGGAATATGATCGACATCTTAAGTCGTGAGTAGTGTGGAGAAAGTGAACAGGGAAGTATTAGGTAACTTTTCAAGTGACACACAAACTGGGTGTCACTTGATGAAATTAGTATGCAGCAGGTTTAAAGCGAAAGGAAATACTACTTCACACAATGTATAGGGAACCTGTATAACTTGTTGAGGATATTGTAAAGGCCTCAATTATAACCAGATTTTTAAAAAAATTTATGGAGGATCATTCCATCAATGGCTATGAGCCAAAATGGATAGTGAGGCAACCCCGTGATTTGGGTGTCCTTTAACCTCTGACTGTGAGATTTGGACAACAGGGGATGGATGACTTAATAATGGCCCTGTTCTGTTCATTCCCTCTGAAACACTGTCAAAAATAGGATCCTGGTCAAATGGACCATTGGTCTGCCTGTGTATGGCTGTTCCTATGTCTCATCGTCTGCACTTCTGCAGAGCATTAAAGGAAATAGCACAATGTTAGTTAAAAAATAAAATCTTCAGTTGATTTTTTGCTTTCCCTTCTAAGTCACATTGGCCATGTGACAGGGTCACGTTGGCTGGGAGTCATAGTCTCCATTAATCTATTCCTAAAGATCCAGTGAGACATAAACAATAATGGTTAAGATGGTATTAAACGCCTCATTTTTGTGAAGACACCATCAGGTAGAGAGGTGAGTCTCCTGCCCTACGAACTGGAGTGCTGTGTGCCATTTCAGATGCACATAGTACAATTACAGTCATAATGGGAGCTGACATGGGGAGACCACCCTGGACTATGCTGAGAATTTGAATTTCAAAACACTTAATTAACCACATCAGTAAAGTAGCTCTTATAGAGAAGGGGGAAAGGAGCCTAAAGCCTAAATGTAAGGGCATTCTCAGAAAAGATAGGAATGTTGAAACGAGTCCCTTAGGGGGACTTAAATCTTAAACACTTCCACATGACCTCAGTCGCTGGCAGATTCAGAACAGGCAGGGTAGTTCCCTTTCCACTGCGTGACGTTAAGAAGGTCTCCTATTTTCACTGTACTTCCTCCTCTTCTCCTCCAAACCCCCCCCTTTTTTTTCCCAAGGTCAAAAAGTAACTTCTCAGATCTGATGGGATTTCAGATATGTTGGAGATGGGAAACTGTGTGGTTTAGGGCTCCTTTCCAGAGCTCTTCAGATGTCGGCTATGGTCTGAGAAAGTCTTGTGTTGGTTCACAAGCTTTGCTTTGTGCATATATAAGTGTGTGTGTTCAAAAAAAAAAAAAAAAGAAAGAAAAGTAGGCTTCTTCAGCTATTTTGCAAGACATTACTGACGTGTGCAGATTTGAAGTGGAAGCTCAGCTCACTAAAAATAATTAACCCTTTCCTGCACAGTAACGTATCCAATCCCCACCATGTATATATCGTAGACAGAGCTGGTGCCACTTGCTGTGTTTTCAAGTTCAAAAGTCTAGTTCACTAAACAAGGAATCCTGTGGCACTTAACGACTAACAAGTTTATTTGTTGCATGAGCTTTTGTGGGAGAAAATCCCCCTTTGTCAGATGCTTTGAAGATGGGGGAACTTACAGAATGCTGTGTTTTCAGTTATTCGTAACTTGGGCAAACTATAACTTTTATGGGGTGTCAGGGGCTGCAAGGGGGACTTTCAGCCAAAAGAGTTCAGCAGTTTCAGAAAATTAGATTAAAGAAAACTGTTTTGTGATATTTAAAAAAAGAAATCTCACCAGAATATATGTATATTGACTCTCTAGTGGCCCTGTGGTATTGCTCATATTTGATCCTTGGATACAGGGATGGACCTCTTGTCATCCCTGTGAAAATCTGCCAAAATCTGGCAAATTTATAAGCTTTTGGGAAACCTCCCATAGACGCTTGCTAGAGCTTTGCAGCTAAATTTTCCATGGTGCCCATGGTTCAGCTTGGGGCCGAGAAGGACTTTTCTCTGCAATTGGGTCGCTGGCTGCTCTAGTCTGTGGCTAGGTCCTTTGCTGTAAATGCCCCTCCTGCTGGGCCAAGAACCAGCAACCTTAATTCTGGAATTTCCTAACTTCTGCATCCTTCGCTTTGCAACATTAATAATCCTTTAAGGGTATGTATGCAATGTAGTTTTTGTATTGCCTGTTAGGTGAGTGTGGTGGTTTTTACATGCAAATGTGTCCATGCAAGGGGGGCAGAAGGGCAGGATGGTAGCAAGAGAAACAACCAACTGGAGAGTAGAAGCGTGCACAAGGGGCCAGTGCAAGGATGTCACACCTTGGTGCTGATCACTTTTCTTCTGAGATACTGCCCTTCAGCTTGTAACTTACCCCAGCGTGTACGCTGTCTTTGCTTTCCTACCCAGAGAGATTTGTCTCCTAAAGATAGGAGGAAAGGGGAATGACAGGGCAACAGTGGAGAGTGAGAGGGACCAGAGATGGTTTGGCAAACTGATATCTCCTATATCTGAGCCTTAATTTTTAAGCCAGTATGGGGCATCTAAGCCTTTTGTGGTTGTGACAAGAGCCTTTAAAATATGAACCCAGTACAAAATAATGTATGCTGCAGTCTCCAAAGCACCTGAGGCACTATCTGAGAGGCCTGCGTTGTCTCCTGTTCGTCTCTGTAAAACGTTGATTCTACGTCCTAAGGCAGGTCTACACTGGGGGGCAAATTTGCTGCTGTCAACCTGGGTCTTTCTGATTCAATTGGGTGGTCAGTGAAGACCCGCTCAATCAATCCGGAAGTCGACGTAGTAACTCAACCGTGCTGCCACCTCAAGAAGAGTAGCGCTGGTTCAGAGGGACAGTATTTCCCTTCAACTCAGCACATGGTAAGTAGGTGTTAGGAGGTTGAAGGGAGAGAGACAAGTTATTTTACATAGTTTTGTGGATCTCCCTTCTACTGCCTCCAAATTCCACAGCCAGTGCAGACCTGGCCCTAATGTCGTTCAATGCCAACCTTATTAACTATTTCACTGCAGGTTACATATGCAAAAAAGAGGGACATCTTATTAAAAATTCCCAGCGTGCTGACCAGCTCCTTGTTTTGGGTATATATTGTGTAATGGCCAGAGCTTGGACCATTACTGGCTTTCCCCTCCTCACACCCCCATGGCCCAGCAGATCAAACTCCTCCTGAAGACAGTCCTTCACAAAATGAGAGGAATTCAGCACTTTGGTGGGTGCAGAGTGACATAAAAGCTGTTAGGAGCATATGGCCCAGCTCCTGCAGCTGTCGGCTCACCTCTTCTTGAGAAGGTGGAGAAACCAGTCCTCACAGCAGGGGAAAAGTGATGGAGGCTTAGCTGGACGGGAGCTTGGCTCTTGTGGTGGAGTTTTACTGGTAGGTGTCTTGCTCTTTCCATGCCGGGTCCCTGTGCGACCTCCCTTGAGCTGCTGTTCAGCTGTGTCACTAATGAAAGTTCCTGCTGCCCCCCGAGAGTGCCAGGCTGGCTCACTGGGGCGTTGTTCTGCGGTGTGATTTCTGATTGAACCTCCACCTAATTCACATGTCCCAGAATTTACTGTTATTTCTCCCTGCTGCTTCATCAGGGAGGAAAGAGAGTTTCACAAGCCCTTGTTCTGCCTATGTGACTTTTCCCTAGATGAGACAAGCACACGGCTGCTGTGAAACGTGGCAAGCCTGTAGTTCTGCCTTAGGAATGCAGATTTGGCTGTTGCGGGAGTCACATAGGTGCTTCTGAAATGACAGCCCTCAGAACTGAGTGTGAGGGTGCAATGCAAAGTCTCCCGTCCCTCCAGGAATGCTCCCCCCATGATGGGATGTCCCATGCACTTTGGGGGGGGGTTTCTGAGAAGGCAGCCTCAAGATAATACTCCTTTATGTGATTGCTGTAGTGAGTACAAGTACTCCCCCACCTGCCTACATCCATCTCGTGTCTCCTATCTTACACCCAGACCGAACCCCCCTAGGACAGGGATATGTTTGTACAGCCCCTAGCACAGCCATAGGAGACTCAGGCCGTAGAGTAATGAAAATAATAAACACGTTTTAAAACAAATAAATAAAAGAGGCTTGAAGGAAGGGAAAAGGAAACCTCTCTGTGTATAGTGAGCTTACACCTAAAACTGTCTGGCGGCTTTCCTCATGGCCGTTTGTTAGCAGCCACGGCCCTGCTTAGGTTTTCACCGGTGCAGCTGTTTGTTTATTCATGGCATTGGTTGCACAAGTCAGAGAGTCTCTCACTGAATTGCTGCTGCAGAGGCTGTGTTTGGATGCTTGTGAGCAAACAGCCTTCCCAGCGTCAGCCCCAGTCCTGTCTGCCCCGGCTGGGTAGGGATTGCTGCTTGGGACCACAGCAGAAGTAAATGGATGGGTCCTGCTGGCCTCATTCCTACAGGGCGTGTGGGCAGTGCTGTTCCCCCAGCTCCTCTGCTCTGTGCAAGCAGCGCAGGAATGGGCCCAGGGGGACCTGCGATGCAGATATCCTCCGCAGCTCATGTCTGACTGCCTGTCTTCCCTTCTAATCACCGGAGCAGCAGACTGTGAGGCTCTTCTGCTTTGTCAGTGCCACCAAGCTGGGCCCCGAGTGCCCATCCTGGCTGCTCTGGTCCATTCCTGGCTTCAGGCACAGCCTTCTGCATGGCTTTGCCCCCTGGTCAGGGAATGTGAAGAGGCGAGGGAAGAGCCTGCAGGGAATCAGGGCAGCACATGGGGTGTGACTATTTACACCCCCTTGCATTTATTTTCATTCCATTCTGTAAGTTCACCGGTCTTCGAAGCATCTGAGGAAGTGGGATTTTCTCCCGTGAAAGCTCATGCGAAAAATAAATCTGTTAGTCTTAAAGTGCCACATGATTCCTTGTGGTTTTTTGGTTTGTTTTTTTATGAAGAGACGGGGCTGGAAGTGGAAAAGGGAAAGTAAGGCTGGGGGAGAGAGCTTGAAAGCAAATAATTGTGCAGCTTTAAGGCTAGTTAAATTGATGAGCTGTCATTTACACTTCAGTGGAGCCTACAAGCAAGTGGCCAATGCGAGTTGGGTTGAGCGGTTGGTGTTTGTCTTGGAGCAGGGGAGGGAGCGGGGTAAATTTGAAAACTGAGCGAGAGCAGAAGGATGCCCCCACGCTGAGTCGCTCCACTGGGATTTTAGAGATCCGACTTCAGTCTGCGGCTTTGCTACAGAATCCCTGTGTGACCTTGGTCAAGTCATTCAGTATCTGTGCTTCGGTTCCCGTCTGTAGAAGGGGGATGGTATTTCTTTGTGTGAGGATATATTCCTTGGTTTTGAGGGTACTTAGATACCATGGAGATGACCAGCAAAGAAATGCTAATGATTAAATAAGGGTTGATTGGGTTGGATGAAGAACTTTCAAGGCAGATGCCAGCACCTGGAACGTTTTGTCGAGGCCGGGGGGCGAATGGGTGTTGATATGTGACTTACTGCCCTCTGCTGGCTGGTAGTTGCATTTGCTTGTGTGTTTGTGTGTCCTCGTAGTGGCTGTCCATGACAACTCTCCTGGCAATAACAGAGATTTTCCTGGTTCCAAAGGGGCAGCCGTGTCAGTCTAGTTCAGCAAAAGAAACAAGGAGTCCTGTGGCACTTAAAGACTAACAAATTTATTTATTGCATGAGCTTTCGTGGGAGAAAATCCCCCTTCGTCAGATGCTTTGAAGAACATTTTCCTGTCATTTACATGATGGAAGCCTGTGTTTATGGCACAGCGGACCCTGAACACCAATAATCCCAAATGGGTAGCTCCCCATCCTGGCTCTTGTGTATCCAGGGCTGACTCCTTCCAGGGGCTTGGCAAACTTGGAGTTTGACAGACCTGAAGATGGAAGCCCTCTCTGTTGGCCCCTGATAAGGACCAGGTGTTTGATCTAATGATTTTACTGAAGCAAAGCAACTAAGTTCCTTGGTGATGGGTGCAGTTGTACATTTCTGAGTTAAGCACTGGGTAGTGTGATGAGTAGACAGTTCAGTGGTTTGCACCATGGAAAGAGACCATGCTTTGCTGTTAAGCTGCAGCTGTGCATATGTAGGGATTCACTACCTATGTTCCAAGAAACGATGCAAGATCATGCCATTCGTACACACAAAGGGGTCAGGAACGTGCAAAAATGCAGGTAGTGGGCATCTCCCTGGAGCCACATTCTCAGAATCTGCAGGAGACTAACTGGTAGGTCCCATGCTCAGGCTGAAGCATGTGTCTGTGTGCACATGCATTTTAAAACAAAGGTGATTGTTGCCCATCAAGCTTAACTTTAAAAAGGCCTGTCAGCAGTTCTGTGCAACTTCATTTAGAGCTTTGTGCCCCTGACTCACGAGTTTTAACACAGGTCAAAAGCCTCAGCTCCTGGAAGCAAGTGATGAGATGAGACCCTCTGCTTTCCATTACAAAAAAGTGTAAACTTCTAGCCTGCATGTTTTCAGGAAAGAAAAAAAAAAACTTGACCTGAGGGCACCATGAAAGCTTGAGCCCGAATCCTTCTCCTCCTCCCCTCCCCATTGGTGTAAAAATATCATGGACTTTTAAAATCAGTGATTGGGTGGCAGGGGGCTGACTGGTGATGGTTTGCCAATGCTGGAGCCACAGTGTGGCCTTTCTGCTATTTCAAAGTTGGGTGCCTGTAGTTTGGAGATTTTCTCCAGGCTCTCCCAGCGGAGGCCGTCCATGCCTGCTAATAGTGGGAGATGAAGGGGCATACGGAATGGTTACTTATTTCTAGCTTGCAGGCTTGTGGTTCCCTATGTTAACTGGACTTGCTTGTGGGCAGTGGCTACAATATCACATTTGAGTGGGCTGACTTTTCTAGGTGAGTTTGTATGTGATGCCTATTAGAAGTGTGTGTCATGCCAGTCAGAGTTCAGACCGGCTTGGCAGGGCGCTGTGGTCTCAGCTAGAGCATGGGTTCTGTCCCACATGCTCTACATCCACGGCTCAGCTGCTCAGTTGCATGATTTTGAGGTAGCGGTGCTTGCCGACGTCGCAGGGCCAGCGTGAGGCTGAGTGCCACATTGCTGCCACATTGCTAGGTGCTCCATATTGCAATGGTCTTTAAGATCCTCCAGCAAAGAATTGCATCCTTCCTGACCCTGGTATTTGGGAGTGATCAAACTAATGCAAGAATAGTGGGGGACAAGATTTCCACCCCCTCTTCACTACATCAGTTTGACAAACAAGAAGTCCTGTGGCACTTAAAGACTAGCAGATCTCCGCCTTTCCCTCAATTACAGGATGCAGCCCCACTGGAAAGCTGGGCTCTTCAAGAGACGAGCTGTGGGAACAGCACCTTGTGACACCTTTGCTTTTGGCAGAACTAGGTATGAAAGCCTGAACGCAAAGCTGCAAGTCCATAGACAGGACTTTTCTGCCTTGTTCCAAAGGCATTATGCCAGGCCTTGACAAATGTATGTTTCTGGTCACCATGGTTGCCAGTTTTAGTAGCTTGTCACCTAGCTCCACTGCAGAAATATAATGGGGAAGCACATTCTGGCAGCCAAAAGTAAAATTGCTAACACTTAGCAGTGAGCCAGTTTTTGTCCACCCCTGCATCATGTGTCAACTTTTGTAGAGTTGACTTCCTTAAGTACTTCCCTTAGCTCACCATGAACTTTGGGTGTCCTTGTTAAAAACAGCCTGCTTAGCCGTCGGCTGCAGTGCAGAGACTGCGGCAGTGGAGGAGCAATGCTGCACGACAGTTTGGGAAGGAAAATGAAGAGGCTTCGTGGAACTGTGAGAAGCAGGCAGATCATCAATGAGCTGCCACTGGTCTTCGGCATAAGTCTTGCAAGGGATGTCCAAATAATGGACCCAACTCAGCCTTACGTAGTTTGTGAGGAGGCCGCCAAGGAGGCATGGTTGTTGGTAACTCCTGTCTTCTGTGGCTGCTTGACAGCTTTTTTTTTTTTTTTTCCCTGAAGAGTTTAGTCACCCTGAAACTTTCTCCCCTGCTCAGATTCGCATGCTGCTGCTGGTGGTTGATCAGATGGATTTGTTGAGGAGCTTCGCGTGTCCTCAGACACTGGCGGAGCAGAGTTACCTTGTAACTAGCAGCAAGCTGTCATCACTTACCTTGCCTGTAAGAGAATCGGATTTTATGTTGCATGTAGGGCAGCCTTTAAAGTCTTGCTCTGAAGGAATTAGTTTGTAACTGGGGCAAGACCTGTTCTGCACAGAAAACCGGCTTTCTGCAATGACAGCTCGGATTGCCCTGTTGCTGGGAAAAGATGCAGCAATAGATGTTGTTCATGAAGCACTAAATCAAATTACATATTCCACGTATGTTGAAAAACCGGGGCGTTTGATAGGAATTAGAGCTGGAAAAGGCCTGTTGGGACACAGCTGCTCCTTTGCCCTAGGACCAACCCTGGGAAGAGTCCCACTGTATAATTTCCTGGTACTCGTGATGGGAAGGGCGGATAACGTGATCTGAATCGTGTGTTAACTGTCATCTAATCCTGCTCGCCCTTCTATCACTGGCAACAACACCTCTTATGGAGCACCTCTCACGCATTTATTGCCAGGTGCCTTGCACAGGCAGCTTTCCCTCTTTCTACAGATGTGAAAAGTGAGGGTCATGCAAGGGTCACTCAGCAGCCGAAAGCTTGGACAGAATCTAGTTCTCTTGAGTCCCAGCCTGGTGCTCTATCTGCTGGACCACTCCGACTTAAATGGGAGGTAAAGTCATTTGACCTCTAAGTTCTTTGGCACAGGGGCACTGCCGTGAGCCTGTAAATCACCAAGCACACCTAGGGCTAAGCCATATCAGAGAAGTTGCTCTGCAGCATCCTGTGATGTCATTCCCCAAGCATGTTGCCCATGGGTATGGCAAATGGTTTGTAAAGCAGAGAAGTGGCAGCTTTTCTGCTGTGGAAAGATGTGCGTTGTTTCAGACAAAGCAATTTAGCTGCCTGTTGTTGTTTGACGTACAAAACTGTGTATAGATCCAAGGAGACATTACAGTGCAGCGCTGGCTATAAATAACTTGACACTCCGTAAGCATTAAAGCTTGGCAAAGCTATCCTCTCTCGCACACAAATCTGCCCAAAGGGCAGCTGAGAGCCTGCAAATCCCACTGCTCGGGCAGGTTTGAACTGAGGGAAGCTGAAGTCCCCTGGAGGCTGGGCAGGGCTTTTGCAGTACATGGGGGTGTTTTTCCCCAAGTCTCTTGTGCTAGAATGAATCCGCGTCCCCTGGCATTGTTCGGTGAGTACTGTGGGAATGCTGCGAGAGAAGTAAAGTACAGTTTTAGATGAGCAACTGCACAGAGATGTGTTCAGCTCCACCTGAAGATTAGATTTCCCCCTAACCTTATAGAGGAAATCTGTGCCATGGGTGAGCGCTCTGTGGCTGGAAATGTTCAATCTGCATTCTCTGGGATTCTGGGAGACCCCACCTCCAAATTGGCTGCGTTTCAGAATTGATACGATTTTGGGACATCTCATGCAGGTCCTTGGGATCATTCCTAACCGGGGATGCCCATCATCTGGCTATTTAAAAAAAATGAAAATAAATACATAAAATTTGCAGGCTTCAGTTGTGTCTTTAATTTAGCCGGAGTAGGAGGGGGCTGGGCTAGGATTACTTAACACAGGTCAAGGTAAACTCAAGCCTCCATGCAGACCTATAAGCTTTAGTTATCCCCACAGAAGCTCAGTGCTGGGAGGAGACTTTTTCGCTCCCAAGGGGTCAGCTTGCTCCACTCTCTTCTTGGAACTTCCTTTCCAAACAGAGAGAACCTGATCTGTGCTGGGAAGAGTGCCAACTCTGCATTCAGCAGTGATGAAGGGCTTGCGAAGCAATTTGGGTAGAGGATCTTTGGAGCGCAGCGAGGAACAGAGCTGAGGCCGGCTTGCCCCGTTAGTTCCAGTCCATGCTGGGCTCGATTCACAGACTCCCCCCAGATTCCCTCTGTAGGCAGAAAGGCAGGTGCTGGGGCCTCACGAGAAATGCTTTGTCTGGGAAGTGCTTGGGTGTTGGCGTGGAGATCAACAATATTAGGAGGTGGCTGATTGAAGGACAACTTGGCTCTCAGATTTGGCTGTTTGCCTGAGTGTGGACAATGAAACTATTTAAGTAAAACCCAATTCAGTGGTTCTCAACCTATGGCCGGGGACCCCCAGCGGTCCTTGGACGTGTTGCAGGGGCTCCGCGAAGCCTCTCGCTACCAGGGCTGGAATCCAGCTACAGCCCTGATGCTCCCCGCCAGGGCTGGCTCTCACCACCCATGGCCAGATCTTGGCAGGGGAAAGGGGCCGTGGCAGCTCCCCAGCAGGGGCAAGGGCTGGGGGCCATAGCTGTTGCAGCTTGGATCCCCAGCAGCGTGGGCAATGGTGGTGGCAGCACTGCTCAACAGCTGTCCCAGTAGCATCAGCCAGATTACATAATCAGCTGGGGGGCTGCAAAGAATTTTTTGTTATTGTTTAAAGACGGGTCCCCAGCCTGAAAAAGGTTGGGAACCACTGACCTAATTTTTTACTGCTTGCTAATTTTCTAGATGCTTGACAATCCTCCCCCAGTAGGCCATTGCCCTAGAAAACTATGAATGCCTCTGGCTCATGATGATGCACCCTGTTCTGCAGAAGCTCGGACTGGACTGGGGTCTCAAACTCAAATCACCATGAAGGGGTTGGACTAGGTGACCTATGAGGTCCCTTCCAACCCTATGATTCTATGAAGACTTGTACAGTAGCCCAAGTGCTGCACCACTGAAGCCTTTTCATACAACGGTATTGTGACTATTGATGACGATAGTGTTGTTGCAGGCCACAAGAAATAACTTTAGGGGCCACATGCAGCCCTTCGGCCATGAGTTTGAGGCCCCTGGACTAGACAGAGCATCACAATGGTTGCTTCCATCCTTTGAACCTAGGAAAAGGCAGTGGGTGTGGAGGACCCACGTGACCAAACTGAAATGGTCCCATTAGCTGATTTGCGGCCGCCTATGCAAATTGCAGACCCCCGCTGCTGAGCTGATAGAAGGGATTTGAGTGGGAGGTTGGCAAACAGAAGGGCTCTTGGAGCAGAAGAGGCTGCTGCAGTGTGGGACAGATATAGAGGGCGGAAAGTATAGTGTCACTGGGGCAGACGGCATGAGGGAGGAATGTGTAGGGCCAGGAAAGCCAAGTGAAGATGTCTGAGCCTGTTCTTGAGCACAGCTGGGAGCCAGCAAGGTGAGTGAGAAGAGAGGGGTGTGGTTGAGGAGGTGGGTGATGCTGGCAGTGGTGACTAGGATGGGACGTGTAGCTGAGCAATTGGCGTTTCAGTCCACGTGGTGGATCAGCTCATTCAACCAGAGGAAAAATGAACCTCCAGCCAGGATGGGCCCTTCCAGCCGGTGCTGCACTGTGGGAATGGTGTGCATGGCTACTTCCTGTCAGTTCGCGTTGTCTCTAGAGCGCAGGGCTGAGCACGTGGAGCTGTGAAGCCAGATTTTCTTCTAGTCAATCACATAGGTTATTCGATGCTTTCAGGAGGCATACATGGAAGTCAGGACAGAACAGCTTGTCCTTGAAGGATGAAATGCACCCAACACAGCATAACCTATTAGTCAACTCCAGTGTGACACCAAGAAAAAGGGACATTCCTGTTTCCTGGGACGTTCGCCGGCAAGATCCAGGTTGCAGTCTGCTAAGTTAACGTATATTTACCCAAACCCACTGTTCCTCCCAGCAATACGGAAGTGGGGGCATGTGGCACATAATCCATGTGAGATGAGCAAACCTTGCCAGCAGGAACCAGATTACTCTGGTGCATCAAAGAGCTTTGTTCTGAGGTGTCCCAGCTATCCAGAATTGCACTGTAGGTGCCAGACTCATCCCACATGGGCTCAGACTAGAGGGAGTTTTAAGTATATTGTGTGATTGATCCTTTAAAATGAACTGTTTAAGCTGTAGCTGAAGGTGGAGGGAGATGTAGTAAAAATGAGAAACCATGCCGTATCCTAAAATCCTGCAGTTCCCAGCTTTGTGGTGTTATAGAAAGCTGCATTTTTGGGGAACTGTAGCAACTAGGACCTTCATGTGCAACTTGCAGAGTGTGAAATGGAGAGGATGCTGCCTCCCCTTCTCTTCAGTGCCACAGAGATATTTCATATATAAAAGACTACCATTTCTGTAAAATATTTGCATTTCACCAAAGACCTGGTTTTCATGCAAATAACCTTAAGGCAGTGAGGTCTAAGCAAAATTGTGCTGAACAGTGAATGCTTTTAGGTATTCCTTGGGGAGTCAGCAGGTCTTTTTAAATAGTTCTGCATTTCAGAATTGCTTCTGACCCAAGGGAAACACATTTCCATTTGTAGGTTTCTTATCGAACTGACTTTTGAATGTCAGTAATTACACACCCAGTTTCTCTCATTGTCTCTGTGCGGGTGTTGCCGTTGGAAAGGCCCCTGTATTTTCGGTTTTTATTTCGTTTAAACTTTCTTGGGATATTTTAGTCAGTGTTTATTGCAAATATTTAAAAACTGGTGTAAATCAGTGCAAAAAAAAAAGTTAATGTTTCAGTTTCCTGGGTAAATATTAGGGTAAATATCTTTTCACTTGAGTGGTGGGTAGTTTTTTGGTTTTGTTTTGTTAACTTCCAACAGCCTGCCCCTGTTTGTGTCCTAAAACTTAAATACAGCTTTTCGTTTTGAACTACTATGACATAAAAACTAGATCACTGACTTTTATTTGCTTTGAGTGCTGGTAACTCTCCATGCTGTCTGTGAAGCAGGTGATATGTATGTGGTGGGCATGGGATCAACAACAGTGCGTATGCCAGTGCTTGGGTTATGGGATTTCTTGTAACCCATCTCCCTGCTCCAGGAGTAGAGGTGGCTGTTGGAGAACCTGGACCACTCAGGTAAGAGAGCTACTGTCTTCTGGGGCAGAAGAGGGAGCCAGGGAGTTGCAGTGCTTCCAAAATTGGGGTAAAAATCGGTACAAAACAATGACTTTAGTAAAACCCAGGACACTTTTGGTAAAGCCGGAAAGAAACACAGATGGGGGAGATGTGGGTTAATCGGCCCCCACCTCCCCACATTGATCTCACCCTAATCTGTAATAGAGAGTAGGGGGGCTGGTTATTCTGTAAGTGGCATTCTGGCATCAGTCTCTAGTAGCCACGCTGCAGGGAGCGATTCTGGGAGCATCAAGCCATGGGAAGCTGAGACTTGCACTCAGGTTATCGATGATCCCACATCGTTTGTTGAGCTACGAAGGCTCCTGGCTCTGACATCCTCCAGCTGAAGTCCGATGCCGTTACAAGAGCTCCGTGAAATTCTTTTCTTGTTTTTAAAATAACTTTTTCTTTGAATGTTTGGGAATTATGTTGTGGAAGAGAGTGAGGAAGGGTCTGGGGACGAGAAGGTCCAGTTCTGCCTCTGGGGTGGCCAGGCCAGACCAGGGTGCCAGGTCTCAACACCAGGAGCAGTGAGCCAGGCCCAGCACTGCGGGATAGGAGCTGCGGGAGCCCTTGCTGTGTGGTGAGTTTTTTGGTTTTATTCTTTTTGTACACTGGCTTTTCTTCTATTTTGTGGTGTTCTGCATTTGTAGAAAACACGGGTCTCCATCAATGTTCCATCTAAATCTCCACCCTCTTACCATATTCAGTCAGGAATTATATTCTTCCCTTCCTGCCTTAAACTGTTCAGGATGGTTGCTGTGCACTGGTGGAAAGCTGAGCTGGTGCTTGCTGCCCCAGACGTGATTGCATGTCCTTAGTGGGATAGAGGACCAGTTTATCTGTCAAGTTCTTTGGGCTCTGTGGATGAGAAGTGTTGCATAAATGTCAAAGCTATACCTGTGTTCTTCATCTATAGCCTTGGTTGCAGTAATCTGTGAACAGTCCATAGGCAGAGGACTGTCTGATGTGTTACACAGATAACTTCCCCTCTGTGAGGAGATGGCCAATGATATTCTGTGCTTTCACTTCTGTTTTACGTCTACTTGTGCTTTCATTTAACATTCCTCTGAGGTAACTTACTAAAATAAAAGAAATCTTAATCAATGCGCATTATACACGCAAAGCGCAGTAAGGCAGAAGTCACTGCTTACTAAATTGATCCTAATTTCTTTTCCATCTATGATGCAAAAAAGGCAGCTGTTTCCCATTATTTCTATTCAAGCGCCAGGGGGACTTTCTGCGGCAGGTGCCTTAGAAGTGTGCCTGTTTAATATAAACCTCTGATTACCAGGCTGCAGGCTGCCATGTGAAAATGCAGACTCTTTCTGTGATTGTTCAAAAACCCGCACCCTCTTGCTAACTGACAAGCAACCCATGATCCCAGCTAGGTCAGAGCATGACCTTGCAGGCAGGCTTCACAGACAGTAAACACCTATTCACACAAGTCAGCGTAGCAGCATGAAACATGATTGTATCTGCAACGTGATGAACCTAGGGGTCTGTGTTGATCTCTGGCAAGAAATCCGATTGAAATCCCTGCGGTGGATATACAATCCCTGGATTGGGCCTCTAGAAAAGAGCCTGTGTGGTGAGCAATGGAACATTTCCTCCCATTGTGTAAGGTGCCCCATCTTCAAAGCATCTGGCGAAGTGGGATTTTCTCCCACGAGAGCTCATGCGATAAATGCATTTGTCAGTCTTTAAGTGCCTTGGGAACCCACTTTTTTCTGGACCTCAGTAAGAAGCTGCCTTGTTTGCATAGCTTCATCCCAGCCCTCCCCATCACAGCACACCCCACAACTCTGCCTAGCCTACTAGCTCAGATGTAGACAGTCATGCTACAAATCAGAAACAAGAGTGGAAATGGTTGCTGGTGCCAGGATTGGTCACAGGTGCAAATCACTTGTGCAGAGGGTGGCTTGTCCCACGCTGCACTAACCTCCTTTGTTTTATTTATTGGGAAGCTCAGTCCAGGATCATGGTTTGGAACTGCCCAGAGATCTCTTCAAATATAACCCTGTTTGGATGCAGGCGCTCTGGCTCCTGTGCTGCCCAGCCTGAGCCACCAGACTAACATTTTCCTAGTGCATTTTGTGCAGGCTTGGTCTCCTGCTGCCTGGCTGAGGAACAACAAAAGGATGATGGTGGGGAGGGAGGAGAGGAGACAATCTCCTCAACAGTGATTCCTCTTGGAAGCAATTTGCATGAGCTGGATTCTTAGAGTAGCGAAGATTAATGATAGAGATCAATTTACTAGAGATGCCTCTTGGCTTTTTTTTCCAAAGCAAGTTGCGTAGGGCCAGAATATTGCTTCTGAAGTGATGAGAGGAAGTCATAAAACACAACTCCTCCCCGCTATTATCAGAGGGAGGGGACATGCCAATATGTTGCATGTGTTGATGATTTAGATTCACATGGCCCTCTTTCTCCTGAAAAATCCCCAACTACACACTGATGATTCTTGCTTTTCTCCCCTATTGTCACAATGCCGCTGCTTTCTGGAGAAGCAAATGAATAGTTCACAGAAATGCTGAGTACTTTAGGGTAGGGAGTCAATAATAGTGCAGCCTGGTGTGCTAAGATGGACCAAGTGCAGCTATCTAATTTCAGCCAAGGCATATGGGTTTCTGCTCCTGCTCCTGTGAAAAGTTCCAGGGCACTTTAATCACCACGAGTGACCTTTTGTGGAATTAAATGACTGCTTCTTGGAGCAGAAAGTCCTGGAATCCATAAGAGGACAGGCAGTTCTTGATTTAGTCCTACGTGGCATACGGGATCTGATCCAAGAGGTGAATAAAGCTGAACTACTTGGTAATAGTGACCCTACTGTAATAAAATTTAACATCCCTTTGGGAAGGGGGGCACCCCAGCAGCCCACCACAGTAGCATTTAATTTCAGAAGGCAAACGATACAAAAACGAGGAAGTTAGCTCAATAAAAGTTAAGAGGTTCAGTGCCAAAAGTGAAATCCCGACAAGGAAACTTTTTAAAGATACCGTAATAGAGACTCACTTCTAATGCAAAAACAATGAAAGTCACGTGGCACCTTAAAGACTAACAAATTTCTTCAGGCATAAGCTTTTATGAGCCGCTACCCACTTCGTCAGATTTTAATTATGTATGCCAAATTAAAAAACACAAAACAAAGGAAGTGGACCAAAAAAGTGCCACCATAGCTAAACAACCAAGTAAAAGAAATGGGTTAGAAGCAAAAAGGCATCCGTTAAAAAGTGGAAGTTAAATCCTGTTGAGGAAAATTAGAAAGGAGCAAAAATCCTGGCAAGTGAAGTGTAAAAATATTAAGTTATCCAAAAAACTATTTGAAGAACCTTTAGCTAAAGACTTAAGAAACAGCAGTAAATAAATGAATAAGTACATAAGAAGCAGGAAGCTTACCTAAGAACCGGTGGGACCAATGGATAATCAAGGTGCTAAGGGGAGCACTCAAGGAAGATACGGTTATTGGGGAGAAATTAAATGAATCCTTTGCTTCGATCTCCTCAACAAAGGGTGTGAGGAAGATTCTCAAGCCTGAGCCATTCTTTTTGGATGACAAATCTAAGGAAGTTTTGGAACAAGTTAATAAATTAATCAGCAATAAGTCAACAAGACTACATGCTATGTACTCAAAAGTTCTGTAGGAACTCAAATGTGAAATTGCAGAACTTATAATTGTGGTATATAACTTATCATTTAAATCGGCTTCTATACCAGAGGACTGGAGGGTGGCTAATGTGATTCCAATTTTTCAAAATGGTTCCAGAGGCGATCTCAGCAATTTCAAGCTGGTGAGGCTGACTTGAGTATCAGGCAAATTGTTTGAAACTATGTAAAGATCAGAATTATCAAACACACAGATGAATATTTGTTGGGAAAGAGTTAACATGCTAATAATAAATGGAAATCATGCCTCACAAATCTACTAAGATTCTTGGAGGATGTCTGTAAGGGTGATCTTAGAGTCTCAGAAAGTCTTTTAAAAGGTCCTTCGAAAATGGCTCTTAAGCAAAGCAAACTGACATGGAATAAGAGGGTAGGTTGTTTCCTGGATCAGTAAATGGTTTCAAGAGAAAACAAAGGGTAGGCATTAATGGTCGGCTTTCAGAAAGGAGAGAGGTACATAATCGGGTCCCCTAAGATCTGTACTGGGGTCTGTACTGTTCAGCATATTCATAAATGATCTGCAAAAGGAGGTAAACAATGAGTAGGCAAAACTGGCATATGTTACGACACTACTCAAGATAGTTAAGTCTAAAGCAGTTTGCAAGGAGTTTCACAAAGGGAGTATCACAAAACTGGGTGATTGGGCAACAAAATGACAGATGGAATTCAAGGCTGATGAATGCAAAATAATGCAGATTAGAAAACATATTCCTAACTATAAAATGATGGGGTCTAAATTAGCTGTTTCCACTCAGAAAAGATATCTTGGAGTCACTGCAGATAGTTCTCTGAAAACATCTGCTTAATGTGCAGTTGCAAAGAGGTAGCCATGTTGGTCTAGTCCAGCAAAACAAACAGGGAGTCTTGTGGCACTTTTAAAGACTAACAAATTTATTTATCACATGGGTGTTCATGGGAGAAAATCCACTTCATCAGATGCTTGAAGATGAGGGGACTTACAGGATGGAAGGAAGTAAATGCAGGGGAGTGTAAGTCATAGGACCAGCTCACACTGTAACAGCAAATCAAAGCAGTTGTTAGGTTGCAAACAATGGGGAACTGCATATAGAGGATGGCGAGTTCAAATCACCAATTTTAATGCAAAAAGAATCCATAGGTCCTATTCAGTCCTGACTTCTCAGTCAAATTTGCATATGAAGTCAATTTCTGCAGTTCCTCTTTCTGTGTGCTGGGCCCCCAACATAACTGTGTGGCTCCTGAGGCTTCTGTACATTTTGACACAGGAAAGCAGGACAACCTGTGGTTTGTGAGGAAGGTAGGGACTGGGGTGAGGCAGGCAGGGGGCTCTTGTGAGGACTGTGGTCTCTCTGGGCTGAGACTTCTGGGAGGGGGTGGGTATAGGGCCTCATGGCTGGTGGAGAGGTCAGGCTATTGGGGGACACACACTTGAGATGCAAAGGTGGGGGTCAGTGCAATGGGTAGGGGCAGGTGTACCGTGTGAAAATGTCTGCAGGTAGGCCTGTGAAGATACATCAGTGCACATGCACGGCAGTGTGGGATAATGGTTCCCTGTTGGACAATTATGAGGTTTCTTGTACCCTCCTCTAAGATATTTAGAACTGGTTGCTATCGGAGGGAGACAGCACTGGACTAATAGGCCACAGGTCTCTTCTGGACTTAAAAGGTCACAACATGCTTTGTGTTCCTGGGGTATTGCTACATTACTCATGTTGGAAACCTGGCAGGATGACGATGTTCTGGGAATAGAAATTGAAATTAGTGAAAAATATGCAAGGGCAGAGTTAAGGTTTATCATCTCTGAAGGCCTGCTCTTACAGAAGTTTTCCAATTTACAATATTTCTGAGCTACAGTGTCCAATAGCATCCAGTACAGAACTCTGGTTTTCATTGGATCACTTCAACTTCAGGGTTTTAGTTTAGGTTGCCATGCCATTGCTGAGTCTTAAATATGTTCATCAGTCAGATGGATGTTTCTATTTCGTATTGTAACTGAGGGGCGTTGTCAAGCTTTTTAAAAGAAACACTGTTGATGGAAATGTTATCGGCTATTGCAGTGAAAGTCTTCAGTTGGACTTCTCATTTTGTGTATCTGGTTTACGTCTGCATTTCTCTCAGGTTGAACAGAGACCCGATAGTCCGTGTTATTATCCGGCCTTGCCATGCTGCAGACAATCTAGGGGACTGCAAACATTGCAGAGGAATATTTACAATAAAACCAGCTCTCTTACGAAAAGCTATCTTTTGTATAGCAGCATTTCTAATAGTGTTAGGTGATGTGAAACCTTACTGCAAAACCTGCCTCTTGGATCAGATTTGTCCTGATGGCTCTAAAGCAGCATTGCGGCATCTGAAACCGGAAGCTCTCCCCCAACACTGGTGCTGCCAATATAGAATGAATGAGTAGGTCCATTTCTTGGCAGCTCATTAGACTGGTTTTGAGTTGCTCCAGCCAACAGTCCCTACCTTGGTCTCCCTGTTCCTTTCTTGCCTGAAGTGGTTAAACCATGTCCGGAAAGTGATAGCAGTATTCTCTTTTGGATTGCCTTGTGTCTGTCAACATGCAAGGTGAATATCTAGTCTGGTTTCATGCTGTTTTCATTCTCCTACTATTGGACAACCTTACAACAGGTATTAAAAACAAAGACCCACATGAGGTCATCTCTGTTCCATCTTCCGCGAAAGCAGCTAAAGAAGAGGGGACCTTTTCCATTGGTCATCTGCTGCTTCTGTTGTTGTGTGCCCTGTCTGATTAGCCTCAACATTTTCCCCGAAGTCTCTGTGAGGACGTATGTAATTCTAGACGAAAGAAGTCTCTTTTCTTTTCCCAAGTGGCAGGTCATAAATGTGACTCTTGAATTTATAATGGAAAGCAAATCCCAAAAATAAGTACAGGAGTATAGACCTTTGTATGCCGTAACAAGTACAGTGGAAACTGGATTTCTCCCTTTGTATAACTCCTCTCAAAAGTCAAGTTTTTCCCTGTTCGCATGCTAGGGAAACACAATACACTCTTTGCTGCGCTAGGTACCTCACTCTTGTGTTCTCTTTCTCTGTTAGTTGTCTGTTGTGTGCTTGCTTACTAGCCTTTTGCCTGCTCAATGGAAATTTGTAGTAGGATCTCTTCGGGGTACTATGCTGAGACTCATGGCCTGCTAGGCAAGGCTGAGAGCTTTCTAGCAAAGCCATAACCTTCCATCTTTAGGTCCCTAATCACTCAGGATTGCTTGACGCGCGGTTGACTAAAGGAGAGCAGCGATTCCAAAAGCCAGCTGGTACATGACCAGAGGAGCTAGCAAAGAGCAACAGTGTGCAAGTTTTATGTGGGAGTTCAGCAAGGGAGTGTGAGTGTCAAATGCTTCTAAAAACATCTCTACGTAGGTCAATAGCCGCTCCCCACCAGCAGTAAACTCCATGCATGCACAAAGAAACAAAAGCTTGCGGAAATAAAAATTATGCAGGTGGAAGTCCACCAGCAGAATGGGGGCTATCATATTTATTGCACCAGATTCAGCATGTCTGATTATGTGCCTTGTAGGCAGGTGACGTGTGTCTTTGGAGCAACCAACTCATGGCCGTAAGAGACCAAATACAGGCTCTTCAGGTCAGAATGGCTGAACTGGAGGAGCAGAGGGAGACAGATAGGAACATCGGCGAGCCTTTCCGTGATACAGTGGAGCACAGTCTGAGAGCCTCTGTGCTTTTGAGAAACAAAATCTCAGGGAAGGAGAATAGGAAGCTGGAAATGCCCTAGCTGGCACCCACCTCCCAGATGATTTTATTGTGGCCCCTCACACTGAGGATACCCCTCCAGGGGAGTGGGTGCCACTGATTAGGAAGACACAGACACTAGTAAATGGTGATTCAGTTATTAGAAATAGAGACAGCTGGGTTTATGGTGAGTGGGTGGGAGAGCCAAAGGGTGGCTTGCCTACCATCTCTCGAGACTATATACAGTGCTGGGGAAAGAGTCAGTGTCTGTGATACACATAGGGAAATGCTGAAGAGAGGTCCTAGTGGCCAAATTTAGGCTTCTTGTTAGGAAGTTGAAGTTCAGGACCTCTGTGGCGTAATTCTCTGAAATGCTTCCAGTTCTGTGCACAGGGTCATTTAGACAGACAGAACTGTAGGGCTCAATGCGTGGATGAGGTGATGTGGGGACAAGGGATTTAGTTTTATTAGGAGCTGGGGATCTTTAGGAAAGGAGGAGCCTATGTAGGAACGAAGATCTCCGCCTTAACAAAACAGGACCAGATTGCTGGCATTTAAAATTAAAAAGGTTGTAGGGAGTAAACTAAAGCTGGGGGAGATCAAGAGATGCAGAGCAGCATAGGTTTTGGAGGAGATATCCCTTAGGGAAGGATTTATTTAAGGGGAAGCTCTATGGCCTAGGAAAGAGGAGAGGATGGAAGATGGTGCAATACTAGTAGCAGCTGAAGAGAAACAATCAAATGAAAGAGTCCCCTTCAGTTACATCTCACAAAGGCAGATGACTAAAAAGTGACAGATTTTATAAATTTTTGTATACCAACATAAGAAGTCTAAAAACTAAGATGGGTGGACTTGACAGCCTGGTATGATTTGATTGATTGATTGATTGATATTACATGAGGATGTTGCTATAGTAATATCACAGAAACCTGGTAGAAGGATGGTAATCAGTGGTTCTGTTCAATATTTTCATCAATGATGGCATAGACAGTACAGTTGTAAAGTCTGCCAGTGATACCACGGTCGGAGGGGTTGCTAGTGCTTCGGAGGATAGGACCACAATTCCAAATGATTTGGACAAACTGGTGAAGTGGTCTGGGGTAAACAGAATGAAATTCAACAAGACAAGAGCAAGGACTCCATTTAGGAAAGAACAATCCATTTCACACATACAAAATGGGCAGTGACTGCCTAGCAAGGAGCAGTGCGGAAAGGGATCTGGGTGTCATAGTGGACCACAAGCTAAATATGTGTCAACCGTGTAATGCTGTTATGCAAAAAAAAACCCAAACGCTTTTTTGGAATGTATTAACGGGAGTATTGTAAGACCCAAGATGTAATTCTTCTGCTCTACTCTGCCCTGATTCGGCCTCAACTGGAGTTTTGTGTCCGGTTCCGGGCACCTCCTTTCAGTAAAGTTGTAGACAAATTGGAGAAGGTTCAGAGAAGAGCAACATAAATGATTAGAGGTCTGAAACACTTGACTTATGAGGGAAGACCGAACTGTGTGTGTTTAGTTAGGAAAAGAGGAAACAGAGAGAACATAACAGTTTTCAAGTATCTAAAAGATTGTTACAAGGAGGAGGGAGAAATTGTTCCCCTTAATGGCCGATGATAGGACAAAAAGCAATGGGGTTAAATTATGGTATAGAGGTTTAGGTTGGACGTTAGGAAAAAAAAAAATCCCTAACTGGCAGGATGATTAACCACTGGAATAAGTTGCCTAGGCAAGTTGTGGAATCTCCATCTCTGAAAGTGTTTAAGAGCAGGTTAGACAAGCACCTGTCAGGGAAGGAGGTTTTAAAGGGTACATGGTTCCCCCATGAGTGCAGGGGACTGGACTTGGTAACCTCTCACGGTCCCTTCTAGTTTCTATGATTCAGTAATGGGGCACAGTAAAAGCAGGATACAAAATATAGACAAATGACAGGTTAGGTCATGCTAGTGGGAGGAAAGTGGACTATATTTAAAAGAAGGCATAGAGTAAAAAGATGCTAAAATATTAAGTGATTCAAAACGTGCTATGGATAGAAATTCCGTGCTTGAATAATATGAATATAGCAGCAGAGCTGTTCAACCCACCACTTGGATCGGGATAGTGATGGGAAAGGCAGCTGTACATTTAGTCCTAAGTGGTGCATGGGATCTGGTCCAAGAGATGAACGTAGCTTAATTGCTTTGTAATAGTGGCCATAATGTAATTAAATTTAATATCTCTATAGCAGTGAAAATGCCAAAGAAATCCACCATAGTAGCTTTTAATGTCAGAAAGGGGAACTACACAAATCCGAGGCAGCTAGTTAAATGGAAGAGAAAAGAAACAGTCACAAGAGTGAAATGCCTGCAAGCCGCATGGGAATGTTTAAAAAAAATAAAAAATAAAAATAACAAAGGCTCATATTAATGTAAACCCCAAATGATGAATATAATTTTTTAAAAAGCTGCACCATCATTAATTAAACAGAGCAGAAAAGGAGGTAGAGCTGAAAGACATCTTTTAAAAATTGGAAGTTAGACTCTTGAGGAAGATAGAAAGGAAGATGAGCTCCGACCAGTGTAGGAAAAAATACAGTGTGACAGGCCAAGAACAATTTGATGAGTAACTGGCAAAAGATACACAAACTAACAGCTACATTTTTTTTAAAAAGTAAATCAGAAGCGGAAAGCCCGCCAAACCTTTGGTGAGGCCACTAGATGATTGAGGTGCTAAATTCCATGATGGCAGCTGTGTTAGTCTAGTCCAGCAAAAGCAGGAAGGAGTCCTGTGGCACTTCACTCAGATAAGACAAGGCTGTTGCAAAGCAGCTAACCAACTTTTTTGCACCAGTCCTTACTGCGGGGCGTGTGAGGGAGATTTCACTACCTAAGCCATTCTTTTTAGGTGACAAATGTGAGGAACTGGCCCAGATTGAGGTGTCAGTAGAGGTGGTAGCTGTGCAAGAAAATGAGAAATTAAATGGTAATAAGTTGCTGGGACCAAATGGTGTTCACCCATGAGTTCTGAAGGAATTCCTCTATGGAATTGCAGAGCTATAGATTGTGGTTAGTAACCTTCTGCTGAAATCAGCCGTGTACCAGATGGCTAGAAGATCATGTAACGTAAATTTTTAAAAAAGGCTTCAGAGGCAATCCTGGAAGTTACGGGCCAGTAAACCTAACTTCAATACTAGACCAATTGGTGAAAACTGTAGTAAATAAGAGAATTATCAGACACATAAATGAACACAATAAGTTAGGGAAGAGTCACCATTGCTTTTGTAAAGAGAACTCATGCCTCGCTAGTCTACTAGAATTCTTCAGGGGTGTCATCAATCATACACACAAGTTTAATCCAGGAGATATTGTCTATTTGGACTTTTAGAAACCCTTTGACAAGGTCCATCACCAAAGGCTGTTAAGCAAAGTAGGTAGTCATGGTCATAGGTTAAGAAGGAAAAGCCCTCCCATGGATCAATAACTGGTTAAAAGGTAAGAGATAAAAGAAGAGAAATAAATGGTCAGTTTTCACAATGGAGATGGGTAGATGGTGGGGTCCACCAAGGTTCTGTACTGGCACCAGTGCTGTTCAACATAATCAGAAATGATCTCTAAACAGATGTAATCAATGAAAAGGCAATGTTTGCAGATGATAAAAGATTACGTACGATAGTTAAGTCCAAAGCAGACTGCAAAGAATTGCAAAGGATCTCACAAAACTGGGTGACAGGGTAACAAAAAGACAGGTGATTTCAATTTTGATACATGCAAAGTAATGCACCTTGGAAAGCATAATACAAAATATACATATAAAATGATGGTATTTAAATTAGCTGTTACCACTCAAGAAAGCAATCTTAGAGTCATTGGAGATAGCTTTCTGAAAACATCCAGTTAGTGTGCACGAACAGTCAGAAAAACTAACAAGGCTAGGAACCATTAGAAAAGGGATAGTTAATAAAAGGCAGAAAATATCATCATGTCACTTGTATAAATCAATGATACACTTGCACCTTGTATACTCTGTGATGCTCAGGTCACCCCATCTCTGCAAAGATACATTAGAGAGACAAGCAACAAAAATGGTTAGGGATGTGGAACAGCTTTCATATGAGGAGAGATTTTAAAAAGATGGGGACTTTACAGCTTGGAAAAGGGAGGTAGAGAGGATATGTTTAGAAGTCTGTAAAATCATGAGTGGTCTGGAGAAGGTGAATAAAGAAGTGTTATTTACCCCATCACTTAACTTGAATCAATTAAATAGGCAGCAGGATTAAAACAATCAAAAGGTGGTACTACTACATACAACCCACGGACGACCTGTGGAATTCATTGCCGGGGATGTTGCGAAGACCAAAATTATAACTGGATTCAAAAAAGAATTAGATAGGTCCATCAATGACTATTCACTAAAGATGGTCAGGGATGCAGACCCATGATCTGGGCATCCCTAAGTCTCTTCCTGCCCGAAGCTGGGGCTGGACAACATGGGATGGGTAATTCAATAATTGCTCTGTTCTGTTCATTCCCTCTGGAGCTCCTGGCAGGGAGCATTGTCAGAGGAGAGGATGCTGGGTTAGGTGGAATTGGTAAGCTGCATGGCTGCTTTTATGTTTTTAGAGATTATCCTATCAGCTCATGGGTGAGAAAAAAGCTGTAAAAAAAATTATCTTCAGCAGCATTAAACAGTTTCCCAGGAACGTCGCCGTGTTACAAGCCAGTCACAGCAGCTGGGCAAATGGCTGGGGGCTGCCTTGTCCCCTTGCGCTGCTCCATTGCTTGTGTTTGAACCAGTCATTCGTAGTGCTGGCCGTGGCTACGCCTGCTGTTGCTGCTGAGACAGTAACCTACTTTCTGCTTCTGGTTCACAGCCCAGACAGAGCCCAGAAATCTGTCAGCTTGCCAGGAGTGTGGGAGGGAGCCAAAGCTGTTCCCGTTTTGTTGTGCCGATATCTCAGATATGCTGATTGGCTGATACAGAGGAGACTTTGTGAATAATACTCTGTCTCCAGTCCCCCTTTCCTCCTCCACACACATGCTCTTCCACTCTCTCAAAAGAGAAACTCTTTCCATTTCTGAAGCTATAGATACGCTTTAAGGCAGGCATTTTCTTTCTTTTCAGCACAAACCATGTTCTGGGATGTTGAGTTCCAGCTTTTCCTTCTGGCAAGATGGAAATCTCTGTGCACAGTTGACAGGTTGAACGCTGACTTGCAAGAGGGATAGGTCTTTTCTGCTTTGTCCATTCTCTTCTCCTGCTCCATTATTGTCCTTTCACTGGCTCTCTTCCATTGGACCCATCCTTCAGGTGAGCTAGGCTTGATTTTTTTTTTTCCTGTGTTAGGCTGGCCCCAGGTTCTAGCTGGCTTGGATAGGTGGCTCAAGAGAGATGATGGTTGAGTCTCTCATACCCACCTGATGGCACTCAGAGGACTGGATGAAGTGATCCTTCTTTACATAAAAAAAGAAAAGATGTGTTGAGGCCCTCGACCATTCCTCCACACGAGGATAGGACTCACTAGTACCGTTAGTTGTTGGACTGTAGTTTGTAGACTATGATCAAGTAATTTTCAGCTGGCTTTAACATGTACTGTCTGCTTAAGAAGCCATTTCTACTGTACTGACTGAGATTACACAAGTCGTACATCCAATAATGCTGTATTTTTAGATGCAGTTTGCCAGGCTTAGATTGAGAATTACGGCTGTAGTGTGTTTCCCAGTCTGTGGTCCTATCCAAACCATAGGTTCGTTGATAGACATTTATACATAGCTAAACATAGGAATAAGTATGCATGTTTTAACTGTGCCGACACTGTTTCATGGGGCACTATTGTGCTTGAGAATATACGCAAAGACTCAGTGGATCATTGTCCAGTCCAGTTTTGCATGTCCCACACAATTCTGGGGAACCTGTTCCACAGTGTAACAGGAAATCTGCCAGCTGTCACACCTGATATTCAAATTAAATCTTAGCTTTCTCTGGTTTGAGTCGTTACTACAAAGGATGACGGCTGCGGGTAAGTGTATACAGTTGGCAGGTCCCTCTGTAGCCAATGGACAATTGACTCTTTAACCAAGTCCTCAGCCTCTTGATCCTTTTTTTTTTAATTAGTCTCTTTGGTTTTGTTGTTGTTGTTTGTTGCTACCCTGCCAATTTATCCCTTCTTCATGGTGGTGAGGTGCCAGAATTGGGCTTAGTGTTTCAGATTGGGTCTCACTACACCAAAGGTGGCTGATCGGGTAGGGGAAGCTGCTCTTTATGTTAGTCTTCTGGGGCATATGAGCAGGTTAGTGTGGTCTAGCTCAGGGGTTCGGAGCCATTGTGCTGGGACACAGGTGTGTTGCAAATAGCGTAGTGGTATGTCATGGAAAACTGGCAGCTTGGTACTGGTGTGGCTGCTCGCCACCTTTTGCTTCCCTCGGCAGCCTGCTCCAGAACGCAGGTGGCAGCCATGGCCGGATGAGTAAAGGGGCTTAAGGACTGCACCCCAGAGCCACAGGCTAAAGGGGGGAGGCACAACCCACCTGTCCTACAAAAATAAACTGGGTTCTGCTCAGCAGGTCCCAGAGCACTGCAGCCTCCAGAGCATGCCCAGCTCAAATGTCGCTCCCAACCTGTCTCTCTAGAGACTAGCCAGCCCAAGTGCAGGGATTATAGCGCGTCACTCGAGAAAATGTCCTTCAGCCACATTGTGAGGGGAAAAAGGTTGGGAAGCGCTGGCAGAGACAGCAGACGGGACTGGAAGTCAAGAGTTGTAGCTTCTGTTCCCTGGCCTGCCACTGATGTACTGTGAGCTTGGGCAAATCACTTCACATTCCTGTGTCTATTCCCAGCCAGCCCCCAATCTTGCATCTTTCCATCGCTGGTTTTGGGTGTAGCTTTGCTGGAGCTAGAGGTGTCATTTCCACCCCAGTAGATGTGCATGTGCTAGCTTGGATTCAGCTCTAGTGCGCTGAGAATAGCAGTCAAGCCACAGTGACACGGACAGTGGGGTAGGTTAGCTGCCCCAGGCACAGTCATGTCAGATCTTACGTGTGTATGTGAGGCAAGTAGCCTGTCCTGTCGCTTGTGCTGCTGCAGCTGAGCTGTTGTGTTTGCTAGGTTGTTCAAAGCTCGCATGCATACCTCTACCTGTGCAGGAAATTACAGCTGCAGAGTAGACATACCCTTAGATTAGAACAAAGCATGAGTCCTGTGGCACTTAAAGACTAACAAATTTATTTGAGCTTTCGTGGGAGAAAATCCCACTTCGTCAGATGCCTTGAAGATAGGGGAAACTGGGCAGGACTGATCTTTTAGCATCTATTTTATAGTGCTGGGCACACCAGGGCCTTGGCTTCATTTGTAGACTGACTTCTGGCCTGATGTGAAAGGAACAAAGCTGATAAACACACAAGAACTCGGGTACCGGTTAAAAAGGACTGCGTAGACACCAGTAAATAAGGATAGATGAGTAATGAGAATTGGGACTTGTTTCAAAACATTGTACAGGAGGGAGCGCTTTACCAGCAACCTGATTGTTTCTCGTGCATCAAGCCAAAAGGTGGTCTGCGTGGCAGCAGACAGAACCAGGAATCTGCTCCAGGAGCTGCGTCCAGGCATCTTTGCATGCTGTACATTTGTGGGGACTAGCTTATAAATCATGCCAAGTGCTACTGCCAAAATGGTGTTCTCCTGAGTCAGCTCAACTTGGTAATAAATTTCTGATTTGCATTTTGGGTCCTATCAAGACTGAACAGATCCTGTAATAGGGCTGGTTACAAAATTATGCCAACCTAGCCTATTTAGTTCATTAGCACTGTCTGCTCCTGTTGTCAGCACTGCAAATAACGCTGTCACATTCTCACTCTAGCTCGATCTGTCAGTGCCCAGAGCAGAGTCAGAGGCTGAGGATTGTTTTCATGCGTGACAGCAATGAGTCTTCCACTGCTGAACAAAATAAAGGATAATGTTGCTCGTCAGGACTGAGTCATACACAGACAATAGATGCTGGGAGAATGCAGAGACGGCTGGGTGTGGGGGTCGAAGTGCTTTAGAATGAAAGAAAGCTCAGGAGGAACCACTGGAACCAGTTGATAAGCTGAAGAGCTCAACAAGATAGACCAGAAAAGTCCAGTTGGCTCAGAGATGAGCGCAGTATCTAGCTAATCATGTTGCGTATAGACACTGGCATCCGAGTGTTGAAATAATGCCCTGAATTCCAGCATGTAGATATTGGGGGTGTAATTTATTTCTGTTGAATTTGAGGCAAGGTGTGTGTTGCAGGGGAAGGGTCCTAGTGGCGACAGGTTATACCACTGTGGTAGGAAGCCACATAAGAGCCCAGAGAATCACTGTTTGCTGACCCAGAGAATTTACCGTGTAACCAATTGGGATGGAAAGCCGGGGCTCCCTTGGAACCACAGCAGGATGAGCAAATTGGTGAGTTTTCACTGGGGAATAATTTAAAGGACGAGCTGGAAACTCTAAGGTGAACATAGAGTTGGACAGGTTTAGGGTCAGGCCCTGAGCATTGCTGTTCAGCAAATTGCCTTGGATGCAGCCCTGTGCAGAGCTGTGATGACTCACGGTGCTGCCATTTAGAGCTTTATGGTTCGGATGACAGCAGGGCTTGTGAAACAGAATGTCCTTTTCCATCGCCAGATGCCCAGATACCTGTCATGGTCCCTGCCTGGCTTGGGAGCAGAAAGTACTTTATCTTTGACGCCATCGCTGCAGGCTCGGGAGGAGACGCAGTAATTTTGCCTTTCACTGGGGGTGTTCATTTAAAGAGCTTGCAAGCCAAGGGGAAAACTTGTGGTGTCTCTTGAGCTACACTGTGACGTGTAAGTCTGCTGTAGCTGACAGTCGGCTTTGTACTGTACTGTGTGGTGCACAGTAGCTGGTACTTCCCTGTGTTGTAGCCTGTGTGGTGTCTTAAACAGCAGAATTAACATGTAGAAAAACCAGGCAGATATTTCCTACTAGGTTTTTTTTGGTTAGAGTTTTGTCTTGCTAGCCAGCACTAACTGTAAAGTTCTTTTTAAAGCATACTTTTTTCCTGCTAAAGATGCCAGTATACAGTTTGTACCCCAGTGTAGTATCTTAGATTAACTGCATATAGGGCAGGCCTCAACAAATAATACATTTCTGATCATCATTGCAACCAGTTTTAGCAGCCTGTTGCCTGTCTTCACTGCAGAAATATAATGGAGCAGCAGCCTCTGGTAACCAAAAGTAAACTTGGTGGCACCTAGCTGTGCACCAGTTTTGTCCTCCCTTGATGTAGGGTACTTCACACCCTGTGCTAAAGAGTTAAATGTTCCTGTGAACAGTGTAAATGGCCAGTATATTCCTTCTTGGACAAGGCCAGCTTTCAGTGTGTGTTTCTGAAGGTTGGTGGGATCATACTGAATTAAAAACGCCCCAGGTAAATATAAAGCTGTCAGAACAGTGATTGCACACAGGTTAGGTCTACACTAAAAAAAATTAGGCCCACTCACTTGTGCCACTCAGGGGTGTGAAAAATCCACGACTCTGAATGTTGTCATTAAGCCGAGCTAGCCCTTGGTTTAGACAACTTGGATTGATGGAAGCGTTCTTCCGTCAGCCTAGCTACTGCTTCTCAGAGAGGTGGATTAATTCTAGCGAGATGGGAGAGCCCCGCCTGTTGCCATAGTGAGTTAACCACAGTAGTGATTTAAGTGTAAACACAACCTGCTCTGGACTCTAAGCATATTTCTTAAGGAGCCAGGGAGTAACCTGGCAGTGGTGGGAAGGGTGGTTTAGTTCTCCCTGGTGAGCCATTTGGTTTTCCCTCAAGTAGCCTGCTTGGACAAATGCTAGGGTGACCATTAGCACTTCCAAAATGCTGTCTACATTCAGAGTATTGTATAGACCAGGGGTGGCCAAATTTGTGGAACTCAGGAGCCATACAAGTTGATTATTAAACCTTCAAGAGCTGCACTGAAGCATATAGCCATATACTTTTACCTACTAAATTGATTTGCTGCCGTTCTTCCACGAGCCACACTTTTTCATTCAAGAGCCAGATGCGGCTCCCAAGCCACAGCTCGGCCACGCCTGGTATAGACCAGCGGTCCTCAACCACTGTGTTGGGACACATTACTGTGTCACCACACAGCAGTAAGTGTGTTGTGGAGAGCCGGGGAGATGGCTGGATTTGGCGAGGGTGGACTGATGTGTCCTGTAGGGTCATCATACGCCTCCAAGTGTGTCACAGCCCACAAAAGGCTGAGAATCCCTGGTTTAGACATCAGCAAATGAGGTCTCTCTCAGTGTTATCCCCATTTTATAGATAAGGGAACTGAGACAGACAAGTTGGCTAGCACTCAGGAGCCTCAGATTCCTACCCTGACACACAATCTGTTCCTCTCTCCTTTCTCTTGTAAAAAGCCCCCCCTGCCTCCCTAAAGAAAATAACCTGACTGAAAGCTGGTGGTATGTTGTGTAAAGCTACGTCGTATGGAATCGTTGTGTGGTGCCAAAAGCTGCTTGGTGCCGACAATGAGTAAGAGACAATGGCTTTGGGAAAGTGATAAAACGCTGTTATTGCCTCCATTATAGGGCATTACAAAAATCCAGGGGCCCATTGCCAGCTGGGGCTTTTGAAGCCTCTCGTGCAAAATGATGCCTGACGTAGGCTGGAGCCTTGTGGGATATCGACTGGAGGAGGAGGCAGCGAGGAGACCTGTGACTATAATGTGCAGAATGGTTGGCAGGAATAGCAGATGGGAGCTTGGGGACTCGCTCGCTGGTGGACGTGACGACGGGCTGCAGATGGGGACATGGCGCAGAAGGATGACGTGGCCTCCTCATTAAATTCTGCCACTAAACTGGAATGGTTCCCCTATCTCTGGGGCTCACTCCCTCTTCTCTGGTTCTGTTAATCCCTGCCACAGAGGCCACGGCCCTGAGGCTCATCAAAATACTTCTGAGGAGCAGGAGGATGTTTTGGCCCTGCAATTGGTATGAGCGGAATTATTATTTGAAGAGGGGGGCAAACGGAGGAACAGATTCCTTCCTCTGCCTCTGTAGTATCTGTGCCCTGGAAGACTATGTACTTTTTCATGTACTGCTGGTGATATTTTTTTTGTGGGAACCTCTTCTTAAAATGTGGGCAGGGCAAGAAGAGTTACACAACCTTTTGTCTCGAGGCTGAAGGTTCAAAGGCACCCAATTCCGCAAGGGCTGAAATTTGCCCTCTCATGGACACATACAGCCAAATAAAATAGTATGATGGTCTCAGTCCAGTTATTAGGGAAGAAATGTCCACAGCCACTGCTGTGATTGGCTCGAATTGTTGGTCGTCTTGGAGAAAGGCCAAGGAATTCGAATAAGCTGCTTGTACCCACTCATCAAGGTTGGGCTGTTGGTTGATTTGGCCCTTGCAGATGCTATGGGACTGAAATTCCCGTATCTTCATGTGGTATTTTCTACAGAGTCAAATTACAAATGTAGTGAGAAGTTAGGGTAGCAAAAGACTCTAGCTGACAAAGATATAACAGGATCCAATAGTGGGAAACTGAAGTCAGTAAAATTCAGCATGGAAATGAGATGCCAGTGAACAGGCAGGATAATTAACCATTGTAGTGGGAATAAAGACTATTCCTGTTGGGAATAGGAGCTATTACCAGGGATTTTGGTGTTCTTCCTTTCAGCTGGGGCTTTTAAATCAAGACTGGGCAGCTTTCTGAAAGAGATGTGTAATTCAGCCCAAGACTATTAGGTTGGGTGCAGAAATGCCTGGGTGAAGGAATCCCTAGCTTGGGTTATGCAGAAAGTTAGACTGGATGATCTCAATGGTATCTTGCGCCCTTCAGATCTGACTGGGAAGAAAAGGAGAAATGGGCGGTGGTTACTGTGGTAGCGTCTACGTTCCCAAATCAAGGGTTGAGGACCCATTGTGCTAGGTGCTGTACAGGCAGGTAACAAGGAAGACTGTCTTGCCCCGAAGAATCAGAGACAGCGTTAGCTAGGCAACATGGTATATGGGTTAATTGGGCAACAATCTTAATAGAAAGGGGGAGGAATCAAAGAACATAATTTAGTACTCGCCAGGTAAGTGATTGGTGGGGAGTGGTGGGACAAGAGGACTGAGTTAGTTTTCTTTCATAGCTGCCCTTTGGAAGTTTCAAAACTCAGATATCTGAGGTGGGACAAGACTAGCAGAGTATGTGGGGACGCAGTGTGTATGGAGCTATCTTCTAGAGCCAGGGGTGGACGAAACTGGCTCACAGCTAGGCACCAGCAATTCTACGTTTTGTTGCCAGAGAGCACTTCTCCATTACATTTCTATAGTGGAGCTAGGTGAGAGGCTACTAAAATTGATTGCCATGGCAACTAGAAACAGATTTGTCAAGGCCTATTCTAGAGCGGAGAGGGTGCCAATAAGATGAGACTTAACAGGGAGGGAATTGCTAGACTTGACCCCAGCCCAGTGTCCTGTCCGTGACTGTAGCCATCATCAGGTGCTTTAGAGGAAGGTATAAGAAAGTGTGGGATAATCTGCCCCCCGCGTTAGGTCTCCTCCTGGTCTCTAATAGTTAAATTATCTTTAGCCCTGAAGCAGAAAGTTTAACATCCTTCCCATAGTTGTTTTCTTAAGTCAGCAGGGAGCAGTGAAGGGGTGCGAGATGAGGAGAAAGAACAGTGGTGGTCCCAAAACTCCTGTGTGCATTGAAGCTTGTCTTCCCTCGACTGTTGTGTTGTGGTTTTGATTTCTTTTTCCCCTGCAAAACTCCCTGTGAAAGTCTCTGCTTGGAGGTCAGCTACTGAGCAAACCAGTTACTCATGCATTTCTGCAGTGAAACAGTCCAGCAAATATCCCTCACTTCTTCCACCTCTACATCTTGCAGGCCTTGTGGTCTTTTCCGTTGTGCTTCAGCCGCTCAGCACCTGTTCCTGGAGATGGTGGGCACAAGATTCAGGTTGCTAGATAGAAGGAAGCTCTTCAAATAGAAATGTTTTCTCCAGCCTCCTTGTTTTTTTAACTTGTTTCTGACCCCCCCCCAGAGCCCGGGACTGAGGTGCACAGTAATGACCACAGTGCTCCAGATATGGTGGCAATCCCAGGAAGACATTGAAGCAGGGAATGAACTGGAGGACGATAGGAAATAAGTCACGTGAGCTCAGGTCATAGTGCCAGCAGGAGGTGCTGATGGCTTCAGTTTACTTTGGAGCCACTTGTGCCAGGAACCAGGCCCCGTGGAAATGTCTGCTCATAGTCACTCATCGTTCCCCGGCTGGTTCCACCTGGAACATGAGAACGCTCATCTTGGCCGTCAGGTCATCAAGCCACAGATGCACGGTCTCACAAGGGGAACCAGCTGATACCCATTGCCAGCTCCCAAAGTGGTTTTTTTTCACCCAGCTTCCAAGCCGGGGGGGCAAGTTTTCCCAAGTCTTGGTGCTACTTTTGTGCTTCTTATAGCACGTTCTTTCAGATGATCTTGGAGCAGTTTGCAGCTTTTAATTAAGGGCTGAGCCTTCCTGGCCAAATAGCATTATCCCTGTTAGACATAGAGAAGCTTAATCTTTGTGCGCTTAATGTATGCAACCAAGGCCAGGCAGGGACCCTCTGGCGGGGCAGGGAGCTGAGCCCTCATCTCCAAGTGCCCGTTCAGTACCTCAAATGCCAGGCTGGCCTTTCCTTTGGGCAGGACCATGCAAACTGATGGAGCACCCCATTTCCTGAACTCCTTCACAGCTGAGTCTTTTCCTCAGGGGGAGAGAAAATGGAGCAATCCCGTGTGTTTCAAAGGGGAATATTTGGGGTGCTGGGAGAATGAGAAAGCGTCTGAGTCTCTGTGTTGCTCTTCTGCCGAAAGCCTGATGCCTAATCCGATTGTTTGTTGTGATCTGGATCAGCTTCCAGCAGGGCTGGTACCTACCTTTAAATCCAAGCCACACTTGCTAGCTCTGTCAGGCTTTTTTGCAGAGTGCTTCAGGCATTGGCGCCACGCCAGCGCAGAACTGGAGCTCTGTGATTTGCAAGGCAGCCAGCTTAAATGATTACATTACAATTCCCTGTGGAGTTGGCCTCTCTTTCCCCCACCCCCTGCTCCGAACTGGCATTTGAGATCACTAATTGAACACAGACATTGCAGCGCGCAACAGCAGGGAGCGCGTTGATTCAGCCTCTTCTTCCCCAAGCCTGGGTTTGCTTTCTCTCTAGCTCCTTGAAACAGAGGCAAGGGGCTGCTGCGGCTGTCTGGAGACTGAAGGTGGGTCTGGAGGTGGCTTGAGCTGCGGGCTGAAGGGGTAGCTAACCACTGCCAGTGAGAGCAGCTGGTGTTTGTAGCTCCGTGCATGCATTAGTTTTCTCAGAACTGCCTCTTTCTCTGTGATTTTTCCCCCCCCGTATGATTTATCAGTCTTGCTTGGGATCCAAGTTGGGAAACCTCTCACGCTGGCACAGCTCCTGAGAGCCCCGGGCCGCTGTTGAGGAAGAGTGGGGGAATCTCACTCTCCGCGAGACAGGGCTAGCTCATTCTGCTCCCTGCGCACACGCAAGAGTCCCGGCCTCGACTGCAAGTGAGTTGTCTGCGGCTGATTCTTATCTTCTATTCGCTGTCATGTCTCTCTTTGCGTTTAAAAGCTGAAATATTGAAAGCTTGGTGGCTTGTTGCATTGCCATCCGGGGCTAATTCTTTCAAGCTGGAGTAGTTAACTGCCACGTGGGAACGGCTGATATGGTGCACACGCTGGTTGTGAAAAGTAAACAGATCTTTAGCTAATTCTCTCAGGTCTCCAGATTTACAGGCAATGCAGAGAAACGCGGCTGTTAGCCATACCATCTGACTGGTTGCGTGGTTACCTTTTTTTCTGACTGTGTCTTGGGAAGACAAGTAACTTGACCTTCTCTTTTTGTGAGAAGCAGAGCATCCGTGCTTCATTCTCACCTGACAATTGGCTAATCCATGTCTTCTTGACAAGTGTGTTTTAAATACAGGTCCAGAAATGCCTTCAAAAAATAAAAAGCATAGCCATGTCTGTGCAAAGGTTTCTTTTGTTGAGCCTTCCGGATAATGTCTGGTGCAAGCTCAGATGGTCGGCACTGGCCGCATAGTCTTCATAAAACTAAATTTGTCAGGGTCATGAGAGCTTCTTGTGTTGGTTATTTTATACAGATTTCATGCTTAAGGCTTTTTTAATTCCTTGTTTAAAGAGTCAAGCTCTCAACATCTGGTAAGAGGAACATTTTGAGCCTCCTTAGTTAATAAGGAAGCCGTGCACACACTAACAGAGCCCTGCGTTCATGCCAAGAGATGCAGGGTTACCTCTCCCCCTAGAGGAGCTGGATTACCCAGCCCAGTTGCCTTGTAGGTTGAGCATTCATTAGTTTTTGGACTGTTCCCAGGAATCCTACAAAGGATATGGACAGACAAGCAGAAACTGATTGGATTACTGTTAGACATCCAGAAGTCTGGCATAACATGGGATCAGCCTTGTTTGCAGCTGAGCCTGCCTAGAGTGGCTTTGGACAGAGATGTCGCTGGGATTCAGTGAATGTTGCAGGACTTAAGATCTGCAGCCCCTCGTGCATTGTGAAGCTGTCATTCCTTGTGGGCTGGAAGCTGGATTCAGTCCTTGGCTTTTCAGTTGACTTTCAGCCAACTCTCTTTATCTGGTCTTCCAGCCTGGCTCAACAGACTTGGGCTCACAGGGCATGTGCCAGAGTGCTTAAATGAGGCCGTGGAGGCGATGTGACGGGCTCTGAGGCCTCATACCCTCACTGCCACAGTCTGGGGAGACTTCCCTTAGGGCAGGCGTGGGCAGACTTTGTGGCCTGAGGACAAAATCTGAAATTGAGATTCTGCGGCAGGCCAGGCAGAGGGGCAGCAGGGATGGGGATGGGGAGCGGACGCCCAGCGGTGCTGCTTGGAGCTGGGAGCAGCATCAGTCATGGCGTCTCTTGGCCCATGTGGTGGAGGGAACGGGCACTGCACTCTGGCTCATCCCACCTGGAGGGCCTGATAAAAGGCTAAGGTCGGCCGTATACAGCCCGTGGGCTATAGTTTGTCGACTGCTGTCTTAGAGGGAGCCCACGTATTCCAGTCAAACAGAGGTGATGGGCTGGGTACGGGATCGGTAGGTGAAATTCTCTGGCCTTTGTTATGCAGGAGGTCAGCCTAAAACCGTGGATTTCAAACTTAGGGTCAAGACCCAGTACTGGGTTGCAGACCCGCAGGTACTGGGTCATGGCGCTAACTGCTGCTGTCACAAAAGACTGGAATGCATTGCTTGAAGATGTAATTATTGGGTCGCAGGCATAAACTGGGTCCCAAGAAAAAATGTTTGAAAACCACTGACCTAAAGAGATCATAGGCTCCTTTCTGGTCTAGAACCTACTAAAGCTCAGAGAGCTATTTACATCAACATGCCAACATTCACACTGAAGTTAGGTGCATGGTTAAATGCCTTGCTGTATCATGGCCTTGGTCCCTCTTGGCTCGTAGGCACCTCTTGAGGTTGAACTTTCCCTCTCACCGAGAAATTGCTTTCCCTCCGTTGTTCTGTGTGATTATGCCTATTTGAAGTTAGCAGTGTGGAGCTGAATTTGAATGCAGGGTTTTCAAAACGCGTGCACGAGGCTGCTTCAGAAGCACAGCTCTCCAGTGCTTTGCTGTTAGTTTGCTTTGTAGCTGAGCTGTTCTCGTGCGCCCTGCGTGCTCCGTTCCAAGCCAGCTGTGTTTCTGAGCTGCGTCTTTGCTCAGATGCCTCAAGCACTCTAGGAGTAATCCACTGATCCAAAAAGGATGTCCAATCCAGCGAAGGGAATTGGTATAGGAGATCCTGGGATACATGGACCAACAACGAGTAGCAAGGAGGGAAGGCTGACATGTCCGGCTCTGGAGTTGGAAGTGTAAAACTTTCCTGCGTCCCTTAATGCCAATGGGCCGTCCAGGACAGTGTGGCTCAGCATGCCATGCACGCAGGTCCTCAATCTGGTAAATGCAGTGAAGCCTGCATCTGCCTCAGAACCAAGGAAGTCCCAGTGCCAGTTTGTAGCCAAATTCTAGTCTGGATTCATATGTCCTTGTTGAACCCTGAAGAAATAAAGGATTTAATCAGTTGGCCTCACAGCCCTTAAGAAACGCAGGATGGTCTGGGGGTACAGCAATGAACTGAGAGTCAAGAGACTGGGGCCTCTTTCCAACTTTGCTTCCTCCCTCCCCTACTATCCTCTGCCTGTCTTGACTATTAAACAATATACTCTTTGGAACAGGGACTTTCTCTCAGTGTACGTACAGCACCTAGCGCAGTAGGTCATTGCTCTTCATTGGACCCTGTAGGTACATCATCTTATAAATATTTCTGAAAGTTTGTTTGTTTGTCCCAAAAGATCTCCGAAATGGTAAAAGCTAGAACACAGATTTTGAACGGATACTACTGGTTTTCTGACTTAAATAACTGGATTGGTTATATCTCAAAATCAGTCCCCCCAGAACTCCAATTTGGCTCACAGATAATTAGCTTTTAGTAGTGCCTGATCATATTTGCTGGACTCTTCTGTTATACGTGTCACATAAACTGCAACTGTGAGATCCTTTCCCTCTGGCTATGAATTAAATAGTTCATCTGTTGTCCACTAGGCTTCTCTCAACTTTATTTTATCACACAAAAATGGTGGTATAATCAATATTTCAAAAAAAAAAAAAATTGGCTTGGGTAATGATGGGCTATGAGGCAAAAAATTCTTACCAAGAATATAGGTTGCAAACATCATAATTCTGGTGGAAAACACTGTTCTTTTAATGGTAGTAATTGGATGAATGTAATTGTGAGATTGATATCCCCAATATTTTAAATGGGGAGCTTCATTTCCATGTGAAACATACTTGGGACTGTTCAGTTTGTGCAAGTGAACAGCTGTGCACTTTGTTACAATTTTGAAGTTCATTTCTTAAAGTAATATATATGAAAGAAGTATTTTCAATAAAATATGCTATGTTGATGTAATTAATGTAGTTCATTCATCACACCCTTTACTATATTTTCCCCTTTCTGCTAGTAGATAAAAAATCAGATCTTTAGGATACCTATTCTCCAGAGCAGATAGGTTTTGGATTTGTGTCAGTTGTGGGTTTTTGTTTTTTTGTTTTCCTGTGTCTCTGGTTCAGACTAAATCATGTACTTGAATTTAATGTGCTGTTCAGGACAATTTTTACTAGCTGTCCTTGTTCAGTTAGGCAAACTGTTGCTAAAGAGCAGCAGTTGGAGTGGTCATCTGCATCAGCACACTGTGTGGCTTGCTGTCTTTGCTCATTCTTGAGTTACATAACAATAAAGTCAGGGCTTCCAGACTGTTGCTTCCACCATCATTTTGTTGCAATAGTTAGAGTGTGCAGCGACAGGCTGGCCAAATGATACAGTGGTAGACTAAGGGCCTGTGCGCATTTGGTGACATATCAGACTAACTCTCAGTATGGGCATTTTGGTGTGTCCATGGGGATGTGTTCTTTTTCCAGGATAACAGTATATCCTGGAATAGATACTTCAGTTAATTTCCAAGGGTTGACAAACTCGAGGTTGAGTAGGTAAATTCTCTGCTATCTGCTAAGGGCGAAAGTAAAAAACTAAACAGCAACTGGCAGAATTATCAGCTTCTCTGGGGGTTTCGTTGGCATTTCACAGCAACTAAACTGAAGTTTCTGAACCCTTGCTCTTCTGTTATCTTTCCTTACTCCTCCACGCACAGCTTACCTAATGACCTAGTAATTCCCCTCAATAGATAGATCCCACACTAGCACCAGACATAAAGAGTGAATGAGGTCATTTCAGTCTGATAGTTGTTTATTAATGTTTCATCTCCTCTGCAGAATGTAGGAGTTGATTACAAGCTTCTCCCGGCGCCCAACATGAGATGTGTGGGGATGAAGGGTTAAATGAAAGGAGCATGTGGAGGGAAATACAGACACTAACATAACTGAGTTTATAGTAGGAGATGTATTGCTCTTTTCCATTGGAGGAAAATTAACTATCAGTGGGATGTGATGCTTGCATCTGTTGGGAAAACATGGTTGAAGTAGCTGTCTAAAACAGGACCACATGGCCTTATCCAGGCTTTGGTCAGTAGTTTCTAACAAATAGTCTATGTCTACGCTACAAAAGCTAAGTTAACTTACTCAAGTCTACTTAAAGTTGACTTAGTGAGTCCATCCTTCTCTTGAGTCAACTTAACAAAGTCGATTAAGTCAACTTAAGGAACTGTCCTAATAAAAAATGTTTTTTGCTTAAGTTGACTTTACTAAGTCAACTTAAGCAGGCACATGTTATTACATGTGGCTTCTTAAGTCAGCTTAGATGGCCACATTGCTTTAAGTTGACTTAATAAAGTCAACTTAATGAGTGAGAGTTATAAAGTCAACTTAAGGAAGCCCTTAAGTTGGTTTAATGAACTCCAAATGTGGCCAGGGCTTTGCTTAAGTCAACTTAGTGTAGTGTAGACATACCAATTGAAATTAGTTAAGGTGTGTGGTCAGAAATGTGAAAAGGGTATGTATCTTTCTCCTTCGAACCCCTCATCCTCACAACACCTGGGGAGATCTGGAAATGCTCTTAGCTCCATTTTACAGATGGTGAAACCAACATGCAGACTGAGTTGGAGATTTGCCTATGGTCACCTGTGACAGAGCAGGGATTTGAACCCATGTCTCCCAAGGCTGGTGCCCTATTCAGTGGGCCATCCTCGTTTTGTCATTTGGAAAACTGTGCATGACTCCTCCAGCATCCCTGCAGGACCGCAGGCCTTCAGTGTCGCTCTTCTTCAGAAGAGAGACAGCTTCTCGTTCTTGCTGTCTATTGGGGCTGTCATCTTCATCAAAACTCTCAGCCGGGACTAGACGTTGCATTAACCCTGAGAGGTCTAAATGCTTCATTTGGTGCTTTCTGCCACCATCCCTTACTGAGTCTCAGGCTGTTGATGGGTATTGCCATCTCTTACTAAGGGGGGTGGGAGATATTTTCTGATGAATTCTTCATGTGCACTCTGTCTGTTGTGTTCCTGACTTATTCTGTAGCCCTTCTTCTCTTCCTCCTGCAACGTGGCTGGGATTGCCACTCTCTTGCATGCTTGTTGCCAGAGCTGGTCTATGTTTTGCTTGCTGACAAAAGCTGGTCCATATCTTTTGAACAAATTCAATGAAAAATGGCCTTTTCTATTCTGAATACAAATGTTTGTCTTAAAATGGCAGTTTTCTCTTCCAACACCCCCAGTCCTAAAATTCCAGTTTCCGAAAACTGAAAGATCTTGAGGAAACCTCCCACATTTACATTTATTTCAGAATTTTTTTTATGGCAAGTGCTGTAGCATTTTCGCACCAGCTTTACTTATTTCTCAAACAGCTTGTTGAAGGCAGATGTACCCACACCGTGAGTCTCCTCCTTCTCTCTGCTGACTGATGCATCTGTCCCGCCTGAATTGCAGATTGTGTGGTGGCTCGTGGCTTTTGTTAAAAGCAAAGGAGGCCCAAATTGGTGACAGCGATCTGCTTTTTCCGGTGACTTGGCAGCACTGCACCTGGGCCAGTCTCTTCCCAGTCACCACTTAGAGCAGTATGTACAGATGTTGGGTTGTTTTTTCCCCTCCAGGCCTTTCATCTTTAGTTCCTGTTTCCGTCCACACCCTTACTCCCACTGGGAATTTCTGAACTTCTCTTTCCTTTGGCAGTTCCCTTGCTTTGGTTATGGGTTGTAGCCAATACAATTTCTCTTTTGTTATCAGAATCAGCTTTTTTCAGGGTCATCGGATTCCTGGCTGTGTAGTTGGAGTGTGATACCTTCCATAAGGTCTTTGCAGTGGAAGTTTCTCTGTTGACCATGTCTATCACAGGCTTGGATGTATACATCTAGATGTGTCGCCTATTCTAGTTCCAATGGTTTGATATGCTACTTTTGCTTTAAGTTCTTCTTTCCCTTTGCTTTAATCTGCTGCCTTGTGTGATAGGTAAGAATTCACGGTCAGAATTATCCAAAGGGCGGAAAAAAAAGGGGGCAATGTAGACACTGCTGGCTGGGCTGAAGTCTGGGTTCTCTGTTCCTCCACCATCACTTGTGTTACACTTGGGCTCCAGCCCAAAGGAGAACATCTACACTGTTGTTTTTTCCAGAGGGGTAGCCGTGTTAGTTTAGTTCAGCAAAACAAACAAGGAGTCCCATGGCACTTAAAGACTAACAAATTTATTTATCACATGGGATTTCATGAGAGAAAATCCCACTTCATCAGAGGCTTTGAAGAAGCTCTGTAGCGTGAGCTGGAGTCAGCTGACCCATGCTTTGAGATTCCCAGCCATGGGAGATTTTCATCATTGTTGCGGTGTAGGTATGCCCTCAGTCATAACCAAGACAAGAATCCTGGCTACTCCCCCATCTCTTTGATCCTCTATCACTGATTGTTTTATAGACAGTAAGAAAATTTAAGAATAATAAGTTTTGTTTAAAGGGAAAGCATTTTATAAAATTCTATATGAATGACTGTTTTTGTAATGCGCTTTAGTTTCAGCTAAGTTTTGAGAATTTGGGAAACAAAATGTTCTTTGAGGACTGGAAGGAATACCTATTGGGAGGGTACAAGAAGCAGCAAGTGAAATGGACTGCAAACAACATATAACTGACCAATCTTGCTTTGCTGTATGAACTGAACCAGGAGCAGAAGTCAAATAAACAACATAGTGAAAATTCACTTACAGTCTTTGAATTTTTTTAAAGGGAATAATTAAAAAAAGCAAAGGTTTTAAAAATCTTGACAATGTAATTAATTTCTGTGGAATTAGCAGACATGTAAAAATTCCCTCCAAAGAGCCAGAATTTTGAATAATCTTTGTCAATTCTTCACCTTCTATTACAATGAGGCCTGATCTGCATTTACTGGCAATTTTGGGAACAGTTGGTAGGAGTTATGCAAGTTACACAGAGGAGCTTACATAACATGCTGACTTCCTAAAGTTCGTTTTTCACGCCGTCTCTACAGCGGTACGCCAATGGGAAATGTGTACCCATCTACGCAGTGCTGTGCTTTTTATGGAGATGGCTTTGCTAAATTGCCTTCCAGATCAATTGAGCAGGTCTTCACTTCCACTCAATTGATCTGGGTAAATCAATTGAATTTGCTCCCATCACTGAAGACATACCAAGTAATGGTCAACTTTACCGTCTTCACCAAGAAACCAAACACGAACACCAAACACCTATTTTCTCCTGTAAAGTAACTCGCTTGGAATCCTCTTCAAAACAAACCTCCTGCCAAAAGGTGAAGTTTGGGCTCTATAAATAAGTTGAATGGGGAGGGAGGAAATTTTTTAGGAACTGTAGCTTAATATAGATTCACTTATCAAGGAAATCTGGGGAGATTTTTCCCTTCTCACCTCTCTCCTGTCCTGGCATTATAGACCCCATTTTGAAGCGAAAAGTTTGTGCATGCTGATGTTGTGGTGTGTTGTAACTTCAGTGGGAGAGTTGTGGTAGTGTTGCACAGCACCGTGGAAATAGACTGGCCTGCCAGTCGGTCACATCTGGAGGGTGGCATTTCAAGCCTGCCTGCATAGAAAGAAACTGCTTTATTCAATTTGTTTAGAGATAACAGAAGCAGCAGCAAACCTTTCAGTTACTGAAAAACTGCTGGTAACCAAGGGCTACTTGGCAACTTAGAGACATGGAAGCTTTAAGATGGAAATTAGACCCTTAAGACGGTTCCCCAGATGGGACGAGAGCCTGTCTCGCATAATTTGTTATTCACTTTGTAAAAGAAAACACAGAAATTCAGGTCCTCATCCAATGAGAGCAAGGTTTCGTATTCAGAGTTCAGGACAGCAGTTCTGTTATCAGCAGACAGTTCATTTGCATTTGGGGGTTGGAACAAAGCCGCACCTCCTCGTTCAAAGCTGCAGCAGGCTTTTTTGGGACTGTTCCCCATCTGTGAAAGGACTTTGATTGTCAATAAATAATGTTAGTCAGGCTGTACAAGAGCATTGGATTAAATGGCTCTGGTGACACTTTGCTAGGGACATATATGGAGTAATGGTTGAGCCAGTGGGAGTGTGCAAACTGATTAGTAATAAGTTTTAGATCACTGTGGGCAGTGCTCTCCCTTGTCTCTGTTGATCTAGGTGAGAAGGGGCTGCCCAGAGGATCAATAGAGATCAGCTCCGAGACAGAGGTTTGAGTGGTATGGACTAGTATTGGTTGGCTGGAAGCTGTTATTGGCTGTTAGCTATTTGATGGCTTGTGTGTGATGGGGTGGACAAAATTGCCTCACAGGTAGGTGCCAGCAATTTTATATTTGGTCACCAGAGCGTGCTCCTTTTTTTACGTTTCTGCAGTCTGTATAGATCTCAAAGCACTTTACAGAGGAAGTCTGTAGCTTTAGCTCCATTTCTACAGGTGGGAAAACTGAGGCACAGAGATGGCTGTGGTTTGCCAGGCCAGGAACTGAACTCAAATCTCCTGAGTCAGGCCAGTGCCCTGTCCACTAGTGTTATGCCACCTGGCTGGCTGTGTGTCCTCTCTGTAGACGGGTGTGTACATGCCCCCTTCATGGACAATCCCATCAGGCTGTGCAAAGCTCAGATGGCGTGAACTGCTCCTTCCTGCTGGAGTTGGTGGGGTAGCAGCAGGATGGATGAAGCCTGCCTGGCTGCACTACCAGCTGTTTGTGTCCCGTGGGCCATCTTCTGTGAACAGCACCTGAGCTATGCAAAATGTTCCTCTTACGGTGTCCTGCTTGTCTTCAGGTTAGATTAGGGTGCAGGATTGCTGCCACCCATCCCCTTTCCCCTGGCCACAAAGACTTGTGAGCGTGCATGGTAGGATGAGGCAGCGGGTGAGCAGTTCCAGCCCGCCACCGGGTCAGCAGGCACTGCCCCACTGGGAGAAATGAGAAACCTTCATCCAAATGCCGCACCGCCACTCCCAGCTCTTGAAAGAGCGAGGGCCCCATGTGAGGAGCCTCCTCCTGTGCTTGCTCCAGACGTGGGTGTAGAAGCATCATGCCCCAACAAATTAGCCTGGCATTCCCTGTGCCAGCCGCAGGCGCCCTGTCAAAAGGGCCCTGAGCGGAGCAGCCAGAGAGCTGCTGCTGACACGAGTTAGTGCCACCCCCAGAGCTTTGATCTAAAACCTCCCTGATGCCTGGCGTTGGGATTCAGCTGGAGGGATGAGCGGGCCTTGCACCCAGAGTGCTGCTGACGCAGCTTGCGGGTGCTGGGGGCTAGTAAAAATGGAGCTTTGGCTGGTCAGTGTAGGGGGTGACCAAGGTTGGGGATGGCTCTGAGTATGGTTGAAATTGAATTCGCGCTGTTCAGCAATAACTCTGGGCCAAACTATTCCAAGGCTGAATTTGACTCCTCTCTGATGGCTTCACGTAGCGCTAACTGGGATTCAGCTTTAACTCGTCAGCTCAAGGCACAGGCTCAGGAAGCAAGGGGGCCTCACCCCTTGGAACGGGGAGCATCACTGCAGCTTATTCCCCATCTTATCCTTTCCTTGTTTCTCTGTGTGAACAATTGCTGCTCCCACGCCCCCAGGCTTGCTCTTCTGCGGATCGGCATGGCTGAGCCTGGCAGCCCGTGGGCAGAGCAGGGAGCGGTGCACTGATCGTAAGGGGAACTGGCATCTTGGGAGTGCTGTGATTGGTGTTCCCACGCCCTCGGGCGGAAGGGAGGCAGCTTGCAGCGTAGCTCGGATGGCGGCTGAGGGCAGTAGATTGGTGGGTGGGTGGGCACATGGGACAAGGGATTCACAGAACACTAAGCAAAAGCATAACGATTTGAGGTGCATTTCTCAGTGGCAAAGTGCCTAGAATGGACAGCGTTCCCAAGTGCAGCAAAAACACCCAGTGGGCGCAGCAAGGCGTGGTGGGTAGTGGGTTTGTCAGAGGACAGATCGCTCCTCTCTGCATACCAGGCCTGCAGCGCCTGGTCATTTTCCAAGCAAGAGCGAGTTTCATGGGCTCATCTGCCTGGGATGCATGGAACGTGTATAATGGGGTGTGACTGGCAGACTTTGTCCAGGAGTACCAGGGTATCGAGACCAGCACTGAAGTGCACGTGCACCAGAGAATGCCAAGGACCTGTCTGTGCTGTGCGGTTCTCCATCAGCACGGCTGTTAACTTGCTTTGCCTCAGTTCAAATGGTGCAGGTGTCTGACTAGCCAAGAGGCTCCCATCCTATTCTGAGCTCCCTTTGTCATTTGATTCTATCAAAACGAGCCCTCCTCGTCCCGCCATTGGTGCCAGGCTCTACACTTATCCAGTGCCTGCCTCTCCATGTAGGATGGCCTCTTCCCCAAGTAGCGGGGCACCAAGGTGCCTCTTTCAAGGCGTTCAGGAGGCTCACAAATTCAAATGCTGCCAGAGCAACGATCGGAGGAAAGAAGGATGGTCTTGGATGGAGCTTCAGGACGGGAGTTCAGCTCTTGTCTTTGAAAGGGGCCTGTCGTGCCCATGGGTGAGTGGCATGATGGCTGGGATAGACAGCTTCCAGTCTGGTCTCTCAAGTGACTCTTCCAAATAGGACATGGGTCCTTTTTTAACACTTTGCCGCCTCAGGTCTTGATTCTTCAGCTGAAAAATGGGGAGAATACTTCCTAGTCACAGGGGCGCTCTGAGACTCTTTGGTACTAGAGACAAGGGCCAAGGCAGTATGCACTAAAATCTGTGAACCTTTCTGGGCAATGCCTGGCTAGCAGCCTTGTCCTGTTTGTAAGGCAACAGCTCCAGAACTGGGGCACCTTGGGCCAGGGCAGAGCCATGGCCTCTCGCTTAGTCGAATGGGTGCTGGACTCACTGCTTCACTGGAAATGCTGCTGTTCTTTGGCAGTTCCACAGCTTGATTCAGTCTATTTCTGTGAACGCCACAAGGATTGTTTTCTGCCCCTCTGATTAACATGTGGCCCTGTCAGAGGGCTGCAGCAGCCCCAGGGAGGTGTGGGTTGCTCGGCTGCAAGCCAACTGCGTGTGCGAAGAAGGTGTAGTAAGGCAAGTCAGAGTTGCAGGAAAAAAGGTCTCTGGCTACGTGCTGCATTTGAGGCTTCTCATTTTTCACAAGCTGTGTAGTAAATGGTCCATCTTCCCTCAGTGAGCTGACACACGTTTAATTAGTGATTTGCATTGCAGATAGCTGTCAGAGTTATGCAGATTAGGAATTCTTAATCAGCAGCGTGATTCTACCAGGATTCCCAGGTCGCGGCAATAGCCAGGAGCTTTTTCTCGTCTCCGTTTGGCACAATCTCCCACCCGCTTCTCATAGGGATTCATGGCTTGACTACTGCAAATGAGCTTTTTCGAGCTTTACGGTTCCACATCTTAGCTAATAAACCCCTGCGTAGTTAGTGGTGCAGGGGATCTCACGTTTCTAGGCTCTGTTTGCTTCAGTACGGTGAACGTCTGTAAATGCTTATGTGGTGTGAATCCTTGTTCCTTAACAAGCTCTTCTTCTCCATCCCGGCTTTCCTGGTAACTTTAGATTTGAACACTCCAAGGCTAAAACTAGGGAATCTCTTTATTGGCCAACAGTCCTTCATTTCCCCTTGTCTGTCCACAGGACTCCTTGTTTCTTTTGCCAGAATCGGTTGACCTCTGAGGGTACCATCCAATTCCATCTGTTTACAGAAGCATTCACTACAGGTGGTTTTTCTCTGAACAGCCTGAGCCTGGATGGGAATACTTTTAAGTCACAACTCTTCACCAGTTCGAAGCAGCCCGCCCCTGTGCTTTGTGTGTTCAGTCTCCATCCTGTGTGTCCCCCAAGGTTTCACAATGGATGGGTGCCCACAAACACACAAAGGCTATTGAGTTGCTGCCAAAATGCTGTGTTACCACAGGCTCCTGCTGTGTACCTTCCAGGAAATGGGCTGGGCCAAGAATTTAGCTCTTGGTCAGAACAAGAGGCAAATCTGAGTTTGGATAGGCTCTGGCTTTAGTACAGTAGTAAAAATTTGCACTAATAAGGCCTTGAAATCAAGGATCATAAAGTGTTTCACTAAAACTAAGCCTTGTATCTAGATCTGGGAGAAGGGTACAAAGTATTTGCTAAAAGTTTTCGGAAACTTGCTCTGAGTTAGCTTCGTTGCGCCCACATTTTTCACAGATATTTGAGTTCCTGTTCTTGTGAGCATTTTGTGAAGATCAAATTGCAGGCCCCAGTTTAATTCAGAAAAGAAAGCTAATCAGATTTCATTTTCGGCAGAAGCAAAATTAGTGCATAAAGATTAGGAAGAAGGTGCCATGTAGGGTTGCCAATAGTCTCATGTTATAAAAAATGTCCTTTATTCAAATAAAAAAATAGCCTGTCCCATACTAAATCAGGTCTCTGGAAACACTGCACTTTAGGTTAAAATACAGAATTAAAGATGTCCCATTTTGCGTTAGGATGCTGATGGATTGCCGGGGTCGCACCGACACTCTGATTTGGCCTGGACGCTGCTCCATTATGCATGTCCCATATTTCTGAAGGACAGTGTCGGCAGCATTAATACCATCTGACTTTAGTGACTGGTCTCACAACTCAGCAATCCACTGCAACCGGTTCATGAACAATGTATAAACTGATGTTTCAATAAACCATTGATCAGGTTTGAATGGGGACTAAATAAATAAATCATGATTTGTTTGTAGGTGAGTTACCTGCACAAAAATAAGGCTAAACTTAGAATCATAGGTGAGGGTTGGAAGGGACCTCAGGACATCATCTAGTCCAACCCCCTGATCAAAGCTGAACCAACCCCAACTAAATGATCCCAGCCAGAGCTGTGTCAAGATAGGCCTTCACAACCTTGAAGGATGGAGAGTCCACCAACCCTTTAGTGAAAAAGTTTTTTCTTATATCCAACCTGGATCTCGCCCACAGCAACGTGAGACCATTACTCCTTGTTCTGCCATCTGCTACTACAGAGAACAGTCTAGCTCCATCCTTCCTGGAGTCTCCCCCCTGCCCATGCCCCTTAGATATTGGGGGGCTGCTATCAAATTGCCTCTCATTCTGCTCTTCTCCAGACTAAACAAGGCCAGTCCCTTCAGCCTCTCATAAGTCTTGTGCCCCTGCCCCCAAATCACTTTTGTTGCCCTCCACCAGACTTTCTCCAGTTTGTCTGCATCTTTCCTGTAATGGGGGGCCCAAAACTGGACTCAGTACTCCAAATGTGGCCTCATCAGTGCTGAATAGAGGGGAGTAATCACATCCCTCAATCTGCTGGCAATGCTCTTACTAATGCAGCCCAATATGCCTTCTTGGCACCAAAGAAACATTGCTGGTTCAGATCCAGCTTCTTGGCCACTGTAACCCGCCAGGATCTTTTCTGCAGAACTGCTGCCTAGCCAGTCAGGCCCCAGTGTGTATCACTGCATGGGAGTTTTCCATCCGAAGTTCAGGAGTCTGCACTTTGTCCTTGTTGAACCTTGTCAGATGTCTTTTGGCCGAGTCCTCCAATGTGTCTAGGTTACTCTGCACCCTATCCCAGTCCTCTAGCACAGTGGTTCCCAGCATTTTCTCTCCTGTGGCACACCTTGCTACCTTTAATTTGAGGCACACCACCACATAGTTTCCAAATAAACTCATGAATCTTCATGAGCCAATCCAGAGCTCTTTGAGTAATTTTTCAAAAGATTTTGTGGCCCACCTGCTCAGACCTGATGGCACACCTCTGTGCTGTGGTACACTGGTTGGGAAACACTGCGCTAGCATATGTACCACTCCTCCCAGCTGAGTGGCATCCTCAAACTTGCTGAGTGCAATTCACCCCATCCTTCAGATCATTAATGAATATGTCAAACAAACCAAGAACAGAACTGACTCCTGGGAACTCGGCTTGATACCTGCTGCCAACTAGATATTGGGCCATTGATCTTTGCCCTGTGAGCCTGATGATCTAGCCAGCTCTTTATCCAACCTCATAGCCCGTACATTCAACCCACACTTCTTAACTTACTGGCAAGAAAACTGTGGGAGGCCATATCAAAAGATTTGCTAAAATCAAGATATGTCACATCCACTGCTTTTCCTCACACCCACAGAGCCAGTCATCTCATCATAGAGGGCAATCAGGTTGGTCAGACACGATTTGCCCTTGGTGAATCCATGCTGACTGTTCCTGATCACCTCCCTCTCCTCCAAGTGCTTCATAATGGATTCCTTGAGAACCCACTCTGTGGTTGTTTGTTTTTTTTTTTTTTAAAGATAAGCATGATATTTGTCTTTGCCCAATCATCTGGGATCTCACCCAGTTGCCACAAGTTTTCAAAGATAATGACTCATGACTCTACAGTCACAAAAGCCGACTCCCTCAGCACCCTTAGATGCATTGCATATGAATGATATAAATGCTGTTTTCACCAGAAGGATGGCTCACGTAGAGGTGGTTGATTTTAATGGTAGTTTAGCTATTGGTTTGTCTCCTGAAGGATGTTGTTACTCAGGAAGGAGGTGGAATCTCCATCTACTGAGTTATTAAGATCCGACTTGACGAAGTCATGGCTGGGATCATTGGTCCTGCTTTGAAAAGGGGGTTGGACTAGAGCAGGGGTCTCAAACTCAAATCACCAGGGGGTTATTGCAGGCTGCATGAAATAAATTTAGGGGCCACATGTGGCCTGCGGGCCAGGTGTGTGAGACCCCTGGACTAGAGCAATGTTCCCTCTAATTTTTTGTAGGCTGTGTGTGCAAAAAATTGCTTTGTGTGTGCTAATACTAGCACTGTTCAATTTTTTGCACACTAAAAACTTCTTTGTGTGCACTAATTAGCACTGTTCAATTTTTTGTATGGTCTTTATTTTGTTGTGTGCATGGGTTTCACAGCCTGTGTGCATACACGCACCTTAGAGGGAACAGTGGACTGGAGGACCCCTGAGGTTCCTTGCATCCCTAATCTCCTATATCCCTCCTACAGATGGATAAATTGAAGCATAAGGCAGTCAGCGTCAAACAGCAACTAGCAGAACTAGGAGGAATGCAGCTCTTTGTTTTGAGTAATGCAGTCCTTTGCATGTCTCCTGGAGTAGGCTGCTTAAGGGTTAATGAGGCTTACTCATAAACCTGCCTGATAACACCCACTTATCACTCATGTATCCTCCAGTTACTGGCAGTTGAGGTTTCAGCAAAAGATGCTTGTGGCAAAATGTAAATCACAATTTGCTTTGTACGTGTTTCTTTCAGGGGCTTTTGAGAAAAGGCTGTTGGTGTTCTAGAGCTTCAGACAGTTCAGACTTGAAAATTAATACTTCTGCCTGTGTCAATTAAAAGGCAAACCCCAGTCTTGAAGCCAGATCCCAGCAGGCTTAAGCGATTGTTCAGTACAGAGTATTAAAGACCAAGTGTGCTGGAAACAACCTGACCGACTGGGTTTTTTATGGCTCCCTGCCTCGGTGGAGACTGCAAAATTGATGGCTGGATTTCTGAAAGGCACAGACACAGCCAAGGTAAGTCTTGAGTTGATTATTCCTGGCCAGTTGTCAGGCTTGACCTTGTCTTTGGTTCAACACCCACACCACCCTATTTCTCTCTGTTGGTGCATATCCTTAAAATAGTGCATTTGACTGCTGGTGCAAAACCGTGTTAGAAGTTAAAACCTGAATCTAAGGTAGTAAAAAATGCTAGTCATATAAATTGGGTGGGTCAGAAGAGAGTTCAGCTGGCCCATGCTCCTGAGACTTGATGCTGTTGATCCTGCTAGATGGAGGTCTATGGTCCAGTCGTGGAACAGCCCCTCGGCAGGGGAATTCCACAACCTCCCACTCTCAGCGGTCCATCTCTCCGCTCTGCTGCAGCTTGATGCTCTTTATCAAAATACCGTGGGGCTGCTGGAGCAACCCAGGAGTGTCGCTCGTTAGAACAGGAGTTGGGAGGCTGCTTTCTGTCGCCTCGCCTGATAGAACTGCATCAGTGTGCTCTCAGCAGAGGTTTGTGATCGTGCAAGCCATGCAAAGGTAGGATGGTTGTAGCTGGCTGTGAGATGATTCATATGCTTTGTGTGCACTCCACATTGGTTGCGTGTGTGTGTGCAGGGACGGAGGGGGTGTTATAATGCATGCCCTAGATACGAGGTGATAGGTGGTTACTTGTGCTTAAACCCCCTTTGGTTCTGTGTACTCGCTTTGAAATGTGGTTGAACTCAGCGCTCTGCTAAGTGATGAAAAGGACAGGAGCTACCAATACAGACACAGCACCCGGTGCTGATCTGCCAGCATGCTTTATGGCAAAAGCACTGTCTCTGTCTAAGCCAGGCAGCAAAACGCACCTTGATGGGTCACTTGGGGACATGGGAGGTCCACAGATACTGCTGTGCCTCTGACTAGATGTCACCGTTGTACTCCCTTGCACCTGTGCTACCCATTCCCACAGCACCGTGCCATGCCTCTATCCTTGTGGTTCTCAACCTCTTTGCCATTGTAGACCACATCCTGTGTGGCCCTGAGGGTGTCGCATGGGTCACAGCTGGGTGCTGAGCATGCCGCAGGTTGAGAACCACTGCTCTACTGCTTCCTCTTCTGAACCCAGCAGGTGAAAGGTTGATACGTTAAAGCAGTAGTTTGCAAACTTGGCATTGGGACCCAGCACTGGGTTGCAGATCCTCAGGTGCTGGGTCCTGGCACTGCCTGCTGCTGCCGCCAGAAGACTGGAATGCATTGCTCAAAGGTGTAATTTTTGGGGCATGGGTATAAATGATTTTTTTTTCAACTGGGCCCTGAGAAAAAAGTTTGAAAACCACTGTGTTAAAGCACTACTCATGGATGCATGATAAATCTTGTACTGTGTACCACTGTCCTCTGCTGGATGAAATCAAAATTGCTCAGCAGTATCCAAGGTCTTATACTGCCTGTAGCTAAAAGAGAGTCTCCTTTAGCTCAGCCATTAAAAAGCTGTGGCTTTGAACCAGGAAGGTTCTGTTTTCTCTCATCTCTGTTGCTGTGAATTTCCGGAGGGGCCACCCCATTACATAAAATCCGTAGTCAGGAAGTCATGGATTTGTCTTCAGTAGGAAAAAGGCTTTATGTCTGTAATCAGTTAATCAGTGGTACGTGCTTTTTGGATCCTATTGGAGTATCTCTTTTTGGAATAATTATTCTTCACTGTAGCTTGAGTGGACACTTATCTAGCAAGCTAGTTAAGTCAGGATTTATTATTGAGAGTGCTTTGCCCTTAGTGGCATTTTGTATCCTTAAAATCTCCCAACTGCCTCACAGAGGTCAAGTGAGCATTGCCCTTGTTTGGCAGATGAGGAAATTGAAGCACAAAGGACTGAAATGGCTCAAGAACAGTCTCCTGGCTCCCGTGCCACAGCTGCGGTTCCTGTTCCCCCCACTCCCGCCCCCCGCCCCATGCTCAGGATAATTTCACCTGTCCCTAGTCTCTCTCTGTTGCTTTTTTGTGTTTCCGATGGACAACGATGATCCATGAAACTGAAGTACCAGCAAGGGGTGCTCATGCTGCAAAGCAATTGCTGTCCTTTTGTTGTTTGTTAGGGCAGTGTCTAGTGCAGTGGTTCCCCACATTTTCTCAGCAGTGGCAGACCTTGCTACCTTTAATTAATTTGAGGCACACCACAATATAGTTTCCAAATGAGCTCATGAATATTAATGAGCCAATCCATAGCTCTTTCCAAATGAGCTCCATGGCACACTGGTTGGGAAACGCTGGTCTAGAGGTGCCGACTGCGGTGCTGGGGCCCTTTGTGTAGAGGTCACGCATGTATATCTAGTCAGAGACCGTCTCTTCCTCAGACAGCTTATACCCTGAATAAACAAGGTAGACAAAGGGCAGGTGGGGAAACAGACACAGAAAGGTTAAGTGACTTGCCTATGGTCGCCAGCAGAAGTCGGTGGTAGAGCCAGGCTCGTAATCCCAGTCTGTTTCTCTATCCGCTAGGCCACACAAAGCTCCCTGGACAGCCTTGCTTCAGATTCCCTTGTTTGGGCCTCGACAGTTGAGTTTGTGCAGTATAAGTGCCTGAAAGCCAAGGGAGACCTAGGGCTGTGTGCTGGGGAGAAGCTTTCCTCCTCCAAAAGGTTATTTACTGCACGTTCCCCTGCACTGTCTGGATCTCCTGTAGCTCTTGAGTGGGGAAAGATATTTATTCACTTGACAGGTTATTAATATTGCTTGAAAAAACCCTTTTTACATGGTTCTGTCATGCTTAATATGGTAATTAGTGTTGCAGCTCATATTGCTGGGATGATTTGTGATTGAAAACCCATTAAGAATTTATGGACTAGGGCTGAATTGCCAAAACATGGATTTGCCAAAGTAGTTGAAGTGCTTGCATGGAAAATTAGACCTTGTGGGAAATTAGTACTTTTTTTTTTCTCGGATGTGATTAGTTCCCACTGAATCTAGATTACTGGCAGCAGTGGCGCAAAGCCAGTAGCAAATATTGAATGCGTATAGAAGAGGGAATCACATGTCTGACATTTGCTACCCAGTGACGATGGTAAAAATTTCCTAGCAAACCTCAGCTCCCGAAGCACACTGCAGAATATTCCTTTTCATGGTTCACAGGACCTCGGTCATTGTGCCAACAGTATTTTGAATGCCACTTCAACGGAATGATGCAAGTCCTGTAGATTTTGCATTGTAGTTTTTCAACAGGCCCTGCAGAGCTGGGTTGGAGCCTGTCGTCAGCACTTGGAACAAGTTGTTGTACCTTCGTGTTGCTTTGGCTGCTGTGCAACAGAACCAGCGAAAACATGGGCAGAAGCTTCAGGTTTTATTGGAGGGAAGGAAGAAGGCCTTTTGTATGACTTATCTTTTACTACCCTTACCGTTACACTACTCCAGTTCTCTCTTTTAATAATTTATTGGCTGCGTGTTCCTTCAGCCCCTGAAAATTGGGCGCCCTTTAAAATTTCTCTAAACTGGTGTCCAAAAACTGACACCCGAAATCTCTCTTGAAAACCTGTGCCATGGCCCTAGACAGCCAAGTGAAAACAGTGGTGGTGTGGATATGGCAGCACAGAACTCTCTTGCATGAAGCTGTTTCACAAAGCATTTCCTAGAAGCCCAGGAAAGTTGCTAATGTGCTTGAAATGGGACTTGATTCTCTCTACACATCCTTTTAAAGAATATCTTGTGCCTCTTGTGCATGAATGATCTTGCGTCTGACCTTCAGGCTGGAAGGAATGCTGTGCTCATTCAGCTCTGGTTAACATCTTGCTCCTGCGGTGGGTAAAACTCTCTCCACATGTGGAAGTTGTGCAGAGTATCTGAAAACAGTGTTTTTAATTAAAAGCGACATTACTTACGAGTCCTGCTGGCAGCAGTTGTTATGGCTGAGGCGTCCTTTACGATGCTGTCAATCTTTGCCAGCCAGGGTTGGTGACTCGCAAATTGTTATTCAGACAGTATTTAAAGTGGGACATAGCAATCAACTGGTCTCGATATTAAGAATATAAACTTAAGTGTAGGCTTAAGCATAGCTCCTTGTTGAGTCCATGCTGGTTTAGACCATTACACATAACTTACTACATGTGGACATGAATTCTCACGCAGCCAATTGCCAATATTGCAGCATTCGATGGAGAGAGTGAGGCCTGGTCTGTGCTGCCAGCAAAATTTGGTGGCAGTAGACAAGAATGATGCAAGCTGCGCAGAGTAGCTTGTGTAACTCTCATCGATGTTGTTGCTCCCCTTTAGCACACCGTCTTGACTTTGCTGCGCCATTTGATGGGTGGTTTTATTATGTCAGTTTCCAGATCGACTGAATGTGTCTTTACTCGCCGCTTAGTCGATCCAGAAGAATCAGTCAGACCAAATTTGCTCTAGTCAGTGTAAACATACCCTAAGTTTCACTCCTCCTGCAAAACCCTGCTCTGTTCTTCATTTTCTTTTTCCTCTTTGGTTCTTTATATTTTTACTCTCTTTTAAAATTTGATACTTTGAGGTCATGCCACATACTGCTGGCTCTGAATGACAGACATGAGTGTGTGATGTGATGTATAATTTTTAGTTTCTGCTGGTTTTGTTTTTTGTCCCCACCCCACCCTGGGCTAATGAGACTGTCATATAATGATGGGACCTGGTACTGCTATGTGGCAATTAAAGATAACAGTAAATAGTTTAGGACTAGGCTGCAGTATGGATGGATGGACTGACAAGAGCATGAGCAGACTGTGGCTGGAGGCTCTTATGTCCTTGCTGAACATGATGAGTGGGTAGCATTTCTTTTTGCATGCATTAGAACTGCCTTCTCACGAATGAGGATGGCTCATGAGCTTTTGTCACATTGGTGGGCAACGGCTAGAGGTAGGTATAGGAAGACAGAAATTAACTTTCAGCTCTTTTCAGTTGCAAAATGGACATGGGCGTAGTCGGCTGCCTTTTCCATGTTACTCTGTTGGGAGTGGTGATGGAGTCAGGCTGGCCCCCCGTTTTCCTTCAAGTCAGTAGCAGTATTGATCCCCACTGGAGCTATACCCAAACCTGATGCGTGTGAGACTGGTGTGTTATTTAATGGTGAAGTCCTTTGTGGAAGTGTGCAAGTCTGCTGCTGCCCCTGCTTCTGTACTAGAGTATATAGGCAGGGAAGGGGCATCCACTTTTACCACCCTCAGCATTGAGATGGACGTGGAAAAACGTCCAACCAATCATCTTAGTTCAGGTTTTACTTCTTTGTCTCTGGTGTTTGAGCACCCTGAACTAATTTGACCCGTCTGACTGAGCTACTGGTCAGACCCCTGCTACCTCCCCAGATAAATGTGCATTACAGATCTCTTTAACGTGGAAGACTTCAAACCTGCAGGCTGCAAGCTCTGACCCTCCTGCAGTCATCTAAATCCTCTGAAGACTGTCCCCAGCAGATCTTGCTTCTGCCTCATAGAATCTTGTATTCTGGACAGATGCTCAGAATGATGGGTCTTTGCTGCCAGGCTGTGCACCTCTTGAGACGTGAGGCTGAAACTCAAGATTATTTTGTGGAACAGTCCATGAAGGTCTCATTGGAGCATGAGGAATCAGATTCCTGAATCTGACTAGAAGGGAAGCCAGCATCATCTCACCTGTCCACCTTCCATGCTCCCCCAATCAAGCAGATGGGAAGCACCTGGGACCTGCACAAAGAAGATGATGCAGAGGAGACCGGCACCAGAATCAGTGTAGATTTCCAGCACCAAAGCTGGTCTCAGCATCAGCATGGCATCTAGCACCAACAATCTCCAGTGTCTGCAGAGTGATCTGAAACCAGGAGGAGCTGCATCAAATGCAGAAACCGAAGAAGGAGCTCCCATAAGAAGGGATACCACAAAGCCTCCTGCAGGAAGACCACTAACTCTGACGCAGGCTGGGCAGAAGGAGAATTCTGAATTACAACGTTCTGCACCGCAACTGATCCCAGCTCCAACAGTATATGCTGGGGTTTCAACCTTGATTTTGAGGAGATGAGACAAGGATGGAATTGGGTCTGCTCTTGTCTAGTAATACAAATACAGACCCTGGTGCCGTTATCACCTTATATGACAGCACTGCCTCAGAAGAAGTTCACATCTTGTTGTTCCCGAAGAACGCCCTCCTTCAAGGGCCATCATCAGTGTCATTGATCACACATCAATATAGCAAGCAGCCACCCCAAGAGAGCTTGGGCTCCAAGTCTAAGAGGGTTGGGGGTGGATTCCAGAGTCCAAGCTCTGGCCCAAGCACCTATGTCTATACAGTTGTTTATAACACAAGTCCAGCACTGTAGACCCAGACTACAAGATATGTTGCCATATAGTGTGTGGACTTGCATGGCAGCCTTTATGGGTCTGTGCCACTGCTGGCTCATCTAGATTGGCAGTGGACTGGACAACAATCTGCCTAGTCAGCTCTTCTGCACTGGAACGTATCATCACAGTCATCAAGATACAGCCTCCACCATAACCATCTACTAGGCGCACAGGAGGTAAAGACGACTCACAGTGGTGCACAAATGTGGTCAGGACAGGGTCCTGCCCTTCATGTTCCCCCCAATGTCCAGAGCATTCATCAAATGCCTGTCATTTAGTGGCAACACATTTAACAAAAAAGGGAATCGATGACTCCCTTACCCAGACAACCACCCAGTGGAGGGAGGTGCCAACAGGAGACAGACAGCTCTGGGATGCCTCATTTCCCAGGTCTCTCAGTCAGAACGGCTTGTGGAAAACACAGCATTCTCACCCAGTCACAGATGATGCAGTTAAGAGGAGCTTGCTCAACTCCAGATCAGCAACTACCTGCCTGGAAGCCAGCCTGCAGTTGGTACGTGGCCTGAGACATACCTAATGGTAGCAGTGTGTGCATATCTTGGACTCATAGGCCATGTGTTGGTATGGAGATAATTGCAAACTGCATCTCTGGTCCTGGCACCTGTGGTATCTGTACACATCCCCATCCAGACATCAAAAGAGCAGGAATATCCATAGTCCCACCTCAAGTCCTGTGAGAGCCCAGGGAAAGGGAGGGATGGCTCATCCTCAAATGCTAGGCACATGGTGTCAGAGTGATCTGAAACTACACCTGAATGTCTTGGCACGAAGAGCTGTTAGCCAGTCCTCCTCAGCATCCCTGCTTGTTCTGTGCAGATTGTTGGTGCAACCAGCAATACGCCAGCAATGTACTATTTAAACAACTCAGGAGATGTTTGGTCAGCATCTCTCCCTTCCAGCAAGCCATGGAGATTTGACTGTGTGGTCAACATGGAGCTAGCCCTTTTGGCTCTGCAACTCCTAGTAGTCAGCAACAGCCTTCCAGGCTTCTTGATTAGGAGTAGTTAACCTTGGGTGGTCACTGTGGAAATCCAGTCTACACACAATGGTAATTTTTGTTCACCAGCCAAGGACGACACCAAGTTATCTACACTCCTTCACTGAAGGAGGTTTGAGTTCAAGATCCCTGCTGGATGTCCTTCTCCTTCAATGGACTCAAGCACTCCACCGTGCTTTCCCATCAGTTCTCCTGGTCTTTAGGAATATATCCAACATTAGATGGGAAGAGGTTGTCACTGGCATGTCTGAGACAGATTTGTCTATTGAACCTGTTACGGATGTCCAGGTAACCTACCATACACTTTCCAGCTTGCCTGGTGGCTTGAATGTTAGCTCCCTGAAGACCACTGGGACTGCACCCTAAGGGTTCAGGAGATTCTTGAGCAAAACAGAGAGTCTTCATCCAAGATAATATGCTGCTCCTTTTGGAAAAGATTTTGTCGAATAGGCAACCCAGAATAGCATTAACCCAGTAGAATCTCTGATACTGAAGATCCGGAGCTATACACTGATCCTGAAGCACACATGGCAAACATTTAATTCCCGTAAGGTCTGTCTTGCTGTAATTTAATGTTATATTGCAGAGAAGTCATGCTGTAGTCTCACATGCTACACCATCAAAATTCTTCAAGGAGCTTCTTCATATTGATCCTCCAGGCAAGGACCCACGTCACGCAGGAACTCGCTGTCGTTGTTCAAAAGCTTACAGAGTCTCTCTTGAGCCACTGCCAGGCATGCACACTGCCTTCTCATTAAGACAATCTCTCTTGTGACTATTATCTCTGCATGGTGAGTCGGTGAACCCAAACCATTATGGTTGGACTGCCTCACACTTCTTTCTTCATAGATAAGAAGGTGATCCTAAAACCACACCCCAAGTTCATCCCTAATGCTCTCTTGGGAGCCTGCCTAAACCATGTGCTTTAGCAGCCGAAGCCAGTCTCAACACTGGGAGGAAAGAAGCTGAATGTTTTAGATGTCTCCAGCACTTTGCTCTATTACCTCCCCCCTCAAGGGAAGTGATTACTACCCTCTATTCAGCAATAGTGAGGTACATCTGGAGTACTATGTCCAGTTTCCCTCCTGGCTAGGTATGTTCAGTCTGTATAAAAGAAGTGAGGGAAAATTTGATAGTGGCTTTCAGCTACCTGAAGGGGTGTTCCAAAGAGAATGAAGCTAGGCTGTTCTCAGTGGTGGCAGATGACAGAGCTAAGAGCAAAGGTCTCAAGTTCAAGTGGGAGAGATCGAGGTTGGGTATTAGGAAAACCTTTTTCATGAGGAGGATGGTGAAGCACCAGAAAGTGTTACCTAGAGAGGTGGTGGAATCTCTATCCTTAGAGATTTTTAAGGGCTGGCTTGACAAAGCCCTGGCCAGAATGATTTAGCTGAAGTTGGTCTTGCTTTGAGCAGGGGTTTGGAGTAGATTACTTCCCGAAGTCACTTCCATGATTCCATAACAGGGTCAAGCCTTTCAGACCCTCTCCACACCTCTTCGTGACCATATCCAGTTGTGATATTAACCAGGGTTCAATCTGGACCAACGGACAGCTGTGTTCCCTAAATTCTGCAATCTGGGGTGCCTTTTACCTTCTTTGCTGTGAAAGTAACCACTCCTGGACTGCTCCGTGGCACAGCCTCCAGCATATAAATCATTCCCAGCTCTTTGGTATGAGTGCAACAGCCAGCCACCAATGAATTACATTACAGGACAACAGTGGTAAACTCCCAGTCACGGCCTTTCCACCAGAATTGTTTGTCTTTACTGCCCAGCACTCAGCCAGACAATGCAAGCTCATATAAAGTCCATCATTCGTCAGTAGAAAGTGATATGCACAGACCTTGTTTTCCCAGTGGAGTTTCCCAGACCCTTCAGTCCAAGCACACTGGTTTAGGGAAAAAACAGCTAAAATTTATTAACTACAGAAAGGTAGCCTTTCAGTGAGTAGACGTAACAAGACATCTGTGTCAGAATGGTCTACAAAGAAATAAAAGGTACAGTGCAGCTAACACCTAAGTTAACAAGCCAAGTGATTACAAAGCAAAGGTTTCTTTCATCAACTATTCCAACAGTCTTATTGGCTGACCTTTCACTCAGGATCTTCTCCATGTCACATGCTGCTTCCTTTGTTCTTCAGGTGTTGATGACACTGTGGGTAGAGAGCCAAGGAGATACCATAGAAGATTAAGGTTGGCAGGGACTTCAGGAGGTCATCTGGTCCAACCCACTCCTCAAAGGAAGACCAGCCCCAATGAAATCATCCCAGTCAGGATGGATTTGTGACATTTGCCCTCTTCTCTTCTCTTAGAGCCATTTCTCATGTACAAAAGTAATTTCTAGTTGATGTCCAGAAGACAGAAACTGCATCCAGCAACCTAAACTGCTGCTTTGTCAAAGGTATATTTTTTGCCCACAGCCTCTCCCTTGCAGCAGAGTGGCCACTTAATCAGGAGATGGTCCATTTGATTCTGTTGACACCTGCCCAAGGTGCTGGCTTAACCTTTGTCTTTGGGTGGACTTGTTTGCGACTGCCCTCCTGAACAAATATTAGCATGTCTTGGTAATATAGTAGAATCTTACATCTTTACCTAGAATGTTACTCTGTGTATTACATCAGGACATAACAATCAGCAAATGATACCTTACTCAGTGTGCTTCATACCAAGTCTAACATAGTCTTACAAACATGGTGAATAAGGGGTACAGGCTATCACATTAGTGCAGCAGAAAGCCAAGCCACCTTGTCGCAGAAGATATGAGTGGATCACGTAGTGTATTTCCACCTGCTGTTTTCAAACTAACAAACCTGTCCCCCCAGATGTGAAGATATTTTCCCCCCGGGGACAAAGCAGCAGCCTCTGCCTGCTTCTGGAAGGAGCCAGCCTCTGGGATCTAGTACCTGTTGATGAATATTGCACACCTTGACATGGCAGTCAGGTAGGATGCCAAGTTCAGGAGAGCAGTTGTTCAGCCTCACTCCCACCATCCAGTGAGGATGCATCTTGCCAGGCGCGTGTTGTGGGGTCCGCACCGACACAGACCTGAAGAACAGAGTGGTACTTGCTCAGCAGTAACTGTCTGTCTTTGAAATGATGCCACCATGGATCCCGTGATCCATCCTCCTGCCCCACTTTTGGAGTCCTTGGCAGCCAACATTTGCTTCCTGGCTGAGCTTGTTAGAAACACTTGGCCGTGACTCTTCAAACAAAGTCAATTGTTTTCTTTGGGAGGATGGATCCGCTGGGTGACCTACAAGAGGGCTGGTGGAGAGAGAGCCTACAGAAAGCAGCTTTGGAATGACCTTTGTTTCTCTACTGAGTTTGAGTCTGTGGCCAGACTCCCAGGTAACACTGAAGGACAATTCCACTAACAGGAAGTTAACGAAGTAGCACACTGTAAAACCACCATGGTGAAACCTGAATGCAGTTTTTCTTTGGATTGGAGATGGGAGAGACATTATGAAGATGAACTAAAGAGACAACCAAACGTTGCTGCATATCAAATCTTCCTGTGCAGGCCAGAAGGAGTAACAACATGGCAAGCATTAAGCTTCCGGCCTCAGATTTGCTTGCAGATATTGTTGACATCTTAGCTTTCTCTGCTCATCCCCTAACCTCTCTCGTTCTGTGGTGTCTGGCTCTTTGGGCTACAGATGCATAATTAAAACACGAGGTATGTTCTGCTCTTTGGGAACATCAAAGTTCCTCTGATACGTCAAGCCAATCTGGGGCCTTTCCTTACTGCCCAGTTGCTGTCATGTGCTGCGCATCCATTGGAGTTACCTGCTCCCCTGGATAGGCTTCAGTTTCCTAGTGCTCTGAGTCTATTTTGTGAAGAAGCCTGTGATTCTTCATGATACAAGACAGTATATTAATATGAAGTATTGGTATTGTGCCGCTTTCCCCCTCCAACAATGTGCAACATCTGGGAGCACCCTCCTGTCATCTCTTTACACTGCACGTGCGCTGTGCTGTGTGTTATTGTGCCGCGTTCCAGTTGAGCTGTCTGTGACTGAAGTCAAGGTTGCTAGGCCCTATATGGCACATGTGTTTTTAAACTTCCTGTTAGCCTTGTGCAAGGATTAACTGCAGAAAAGGAAATGTTGTTAAAATACCTAAAGCCACTTCTGTTGCAGGCTGAAAGCTGAGGATGGATTTCTGCTTTCCTGTTTTCCTCCTTGCTTTTTCTAAATGTCCTTTTCCTATTGAAACCAAAGGTCAGAGGAGCAATGAAAGGAGTGGTGTGGCCCTGCTTTGTCCATAGAAACCTCTTTCTTTTAATTTGAATAGGGTTGACTTGTCTTAAGGTATGGATGGACCAAGACCCAGTCAAGCAAATGTGCCCAGGAATTAAGTTGCAAATCATGGGGGTCAGTATTCAACTTCTAAAACCACCCTCTGCCTCTGTCTTCTGTGACAGGGAGCTGTATGTGCTGTAAGGATATACTGGTGAGAAACCACATTGGCAAATAAGCACACAGGACTGGGTGCGAGGCCCACTGAGTCTGCCTCTGGTTCAGTGACAAGTGGCCTTCAGCAAGGCCCAGATCTGTAAAAGCTGGGTGCTGATTTTGGGGGCCCAAAGGTGGAGATGGGCTGAAGGAAAGCCTGTCTGGCGACAAAAATGGAATTTGCCAGATGTCCAGTTTTTAACCGGAAAGTCCGGTCAAGAAGGGCAGCCAACTGGGGTCTAGTCAGTGTTTCTGACCAGACACTGGGTCTGGTTATCACCTACAAGGATGCCAGAATGGTGAAGAAAACCAGGTAACATGTGGCACTTTGCTCCTGAGAGAGCCGGGAGACTGCATGGCTGTGATAGTCTCCCAGTCTAGCTCAGCAGGTGAGTCTCATGGGAGGGTAGGAGATGGGCCAGGCCAGCTCCTTTCTCATCTCTCCTGTTCCTGTGGTCCCTCTCCCCGACCTACAGGTTCCCGTGCCACCTCTCAAGGGCTTGCTCTGGTCTTCCCAGCAGCAGGTCCCAGCGGGTGTCGTCATCTCCCTGCTGAGCAGCTGTGACTTGCACCGCACCTGCAGGTAATGTGGGGACTCTCTGGGTGCCCCACGGGGCTCCAGGGCACTGGGCAGCTCAGGAAGGCAGCTGAGACCTGGCAGAGAGGTAGGCAGGTCTGCGGGTCTTGTGGAGCGGAGATGTAAAGCTGGGTTTATGTGTCTGTGTTGCACAGAGTATACAGGTGGCAGCATGTGTTTTCGATTGTACAGTGTATTTTGGATTATGTTATGTGCTGTAGTTCTGCGCATACATGTTGCATTGTGCTGCATGGATATTTTGTGCTGGGCAATGTTTGTGTTGTATGTATGTTTTATGTCATGTTGCAGGTATTGTGTTGAGTGGTGGTAGGTGTGTGTGTGTGTGTGTGTGTGTGTGTGTGTGTGTGTGTGTGTGTG